>QPKB01000229.1:0-53668 GCA_003546025.1 Camphora micrantha
AAGACCCCCACATCAGCTGGATCAAACAGGTAAAAATCTCCTTACATTTCTTAAATTGTTTCACTTCTCTTGTCTTCTTCGCCTGCAGTGCTTCCTTTGAAATATGCACTCTTTTTTTTTTTTTTTTGCCTTTTTCATTAATGGGGTGCTTGGAACACAGAATCACAGGCCTAGACTCATTTCGGAGGGTGACTTAAAAACTCAAAGAAAGAGATGATGGTCTCCTTTGTTGAATGATATGCAAGCCCAAAAAAGGGATAGAGATTGAACACAAAACCCCCACATCTTTTTTTCTTTGTTGGATAAGATCGAATTAGATCACATGTGCCCACAAAGTGGTTGATGAAATGTCTCAACCAGTTAATCTTTATTGAAATATGCTTGTTCCCTTGACTGGGCTTTTTACGTCTCTGTTACAAGTTCAGAAACTATTGTTCTCACTACAGCTAAAGTTCTTGCATGATCTTCTAAGCTTTTTCTTTCTTTTGAAAAAAAATGTTTCCTTGTTTGTCTGCTGAAAGTTTCCCCATATTTATCTGCTCAAATTAGCTTCATCTATTGGTTATGCAACCTCTGTCTTGACAAATCACATTCATATGGAATTCTTCTTGTGACATAAATTTGTCAAAGAGCTTATCATGGTTTATGATCTATGTTTTAATAATCCCATACGAAATGTAGAAACCTGATCTATTTCTTTCTGTGTGTGCAAGTGTTTGAATTAAATGAAGGGGCCATTTGGTTTGGAATTCGATTGCATTAAGGCTGTTGTAAGATGAGCTTGAGTGGACAATTTCAAAAGGGAAGTTCACAGCCTCCATCACTCTCTTGAGAGGTTTTTTTGTTCTCGCTTTCTCTTGTTTATTATTATGTCATTGATATTATGTTTTAATTTTTAATTTAGGAAATAGTTGTGCAATACCAAGTTCCTATTCAACTAAAATGTCTGGAGAAATTAATTGGTGGAGCCTTGTTGCCCTTCTATATGATATTTCATTTTCAACCAAATGGTAGGTCTCTTGTTAAGGTCCAGTTTGGTTGCCATCTGTTTTCCTTTTATGAGTGAAGTGTTTTTGTTATGACCAATATGTCAGAGGTGGACTTGAACCATCTTGTTTACATCTTAGGGTGAAATGTATGTGCATAAAAAAATAGAAGTCTATATGTAAAGGTGGCCTTTGTAGGCCTTGTTCTATTCTATCTACTATTTGTTGTAAAGGAAATGCGTTCTGTTAAAAAAAAAAGATAGAAAAAAGAAAAGAAGATCTATTGAGATGATTTTGAGTATGGCTTTGAGTACTAGTTTTCTCTTGCAATATTGACTGAATGTGTCTTTCTCATTGTTATAGATAAGGATACCATTTATAGGATACTATACTATTTAAACTGTGTTTGTTGCCCAATCACATGGATAAGATTATTATTTTTTTACTATTTTATTTTATAAATTGCATTGTGACATTTTCTGCATATCTTCTCTAGTTGGACACATACAAAGCACATGGGAACATGAATAAGTTGTTGGTTTTTGTATATGCAAGAGGAATTTTTTTTAGTACCACCAGTGCTTGATCCACTTTCTGTTTTGTTCTGTTTGGTTTGGGAAAGTTGTGATTTCTTCAAGGCTAGAAAATAGGGTTACCTGGAGCAAATCTCATACTGTTCAAATGTGGTCTAGCTAGTGGGGCTCACTTAGATGCATGAAAGTTAGTGCGAAGAGGGCAGTTGGAAAGTCCTTGATATGGATGAGTTAGCCAAAAAAAATCAGCCTCATCAGATTATTTTAGCCCTTGATGTAATAGCCTCAAATTTTAGTAGGGGATTTTAACCATAGATTATTTTTTTTTAAATTCTATCCAATGGTGAGTGATGAATATAAAATCGGGCCTCTTACTACATGATGGGATGAAAAGAGTGCAAGAGGGGCTGTACTAATCAAGGGCAGAGAAGTCCTCAAATGGCTTTCATTTCTTCTGCCAAGGTGATGGCGTGTTTTGTTGTGTTGTATCTGTGGGGAGAAGCAAATACCCCTCTTTTTGGTAAGGGTGTTCTTTTAGTTGAGGCGGCGGGTGGTGGGGGTGGGGGTTGGGGGTGCGGCTAGGCTACAAAAAAATTAGGAAGTCATTTTGTCAATCTTGTATCACAATCCACGAAAACTGCTATAGAAAAGTCATTGATGAATACAATAGTCTCTAATTTCTGCTGACACCAAACAATGTATCCATTATCATGTTTCCAGTATAAACTAACTAGTCTTGTACTCATAGCGACATTGTTTTTTAAAAGCAAACGTCTTATAAAGAATTGTTTCGAAGTGTTAGTCTCTCTCCACACTTCCAACTTCCAAGTTGTGTGTTTCTGTAAGACAGGCCTGCATTGATCCGCTGAAAACGCACCGTTGCCGTAGGAACGAATTAACACTCAATAGCCGTTCGATTACCTGATGGAACACACCGTTGCTGCAGAAAAGAATTAATACCCAATAGCCGTTGGATTACCTGACAGATTCGGCATTAAAACTCTCTTACTAATGCTAGCCAAGGAAGTGCTGCGTCCCTAACAAACAGATACTACTGCCCATGCTTTTCTTTCTTGTTTCCGCGACTGCACCAGTGAAATGAAAATAAATTAAGTAAATATCAGAAGCAGTCACATGATTCTCATAAATAGAAGGTTTGACAATGTGATTTGAGCAGGAAGTAATGGTATACAGTTTAAGCACTGGGAAAAGTGAGGTCATGAAAATGATATTAATGAAAACATACAAATTCCTCAAATAGGTTAGAAGCTTTGCTCTTGAGGCCAGAGAACTCTATCCCATTCAAATTTTATTCAGCTCAGTCAGAAAAAGAGAGGTTTTTCATATATGATTGGATGTGGACTCCACCAGTTGCTCAAATAAGATGTGGTTTGAAATCCTATCACAAATTCAATACCATTTGTTGTTTCATGTCTCAACAATTTCAAACTTCCTATCATTTAATGACATGAAGATAGATTCCCAAACAAAAAACGAAATAAATTAAAAAAAAAAAAGACAAGACACTACCGTAGCCCCTACTCCAGGGTCCATGCTCGGCGCATGTACCTATTTTTCATTTCATTGGCCATTGATTTAGGAGCTGTAAACAGAGTACACTGTATGACTAGTACACTGTAAACAAATGTGTTAAAAGATCAATAAAGGATCAAAAATGTGTTTTCTATTGATAGGTCCTCCTTTAGATGGGTAAGGGAGCAAATATCTCTAGCATTGAACAACCTTATTCTTCTAATGCTTGAATTTCTTTTTGCATTTGAATATAAACTGGGCTATAATTATCTTTATGGATCTTTCTTGTTAGCTATTCATCAGTTGGCTAGGACTGTAAAGTGTTTTTCTTTTTCCTAAATTGTTTGTCTCCATATTCATGTTTGTTCTTATTTTATGATGTTGTTAGCAACTGAATTCTGATCTAATCCATTTGATAACTAAGGTTTTACTTTTAGTTGGATAGGATTTGTAAATTTCCTTTTTCTTAATCTGAACAGTTGACTATATATATCTTCACTTTGGTCCTCCTATGATACCCAGATACTTTGAAAACGGCAACTTATCACAGCGCATCTAACACTTTGCTTTTTTGTGTAAATCTATGCCCATGTGGATACGAGTATATGATTCTAAAGATTTCTCCTACAACATCCGACCCTAACCGTAAATTTTGAAAATGTCCTGATTTGCATGTAGGCTAGCTTTCATTTTGTTCCAATATTCATTCTATCACAATGAATTTGATTGCAGGGAAAAAGAGGTTACGGTCTTCTGATTTAAAAGAAAGAAGTTGCGTCAGATGTTGAAGGGAGCCAAAATATGGGAAGTGGACGAAAAAATGGTGGTGCCTATTAGTTTGTGATTTTTTTTCCTCGTTGCTTTATATTTGTGGTGTGGGAAAAATGGACAGTTGTTGTAGTCATTGTTCTATTTTGGGGTTCACTTGGGCTTTTGCTTTGTTCTTCTAGTTGGGTAGGGTTGGCTTTGTATAAAATGTAAAAAAAAAAAATTGTTTGGATCCTTGGAATATGATGTGATTGTACTGCCCATTATATATTCCTTTCTACTGTATGTTCTAGGTAGTGAATTATTAAGGTGATGGATGGATATTCAATTTACAATCTTTTCTTGACTTGAGCTCTAACTATGGGAAAGTTATTTGACGGTGATTTTTAGAAACTCAATTTTGGTCGTTCATTTTAACCACTTACAGAAACGTGATCCTAGATATTCCAATAGAGATGTACGTAAAGTAGACATAGGAGGGGTTGCATATTAAAAAAGGAGAAATTCATCTACCATCACCTTGGTGCCCAAAACCTATTTACATAATTAGGTTAGGCAACAACTAAATGGGCACAATGAACGTGACAGTGCTTGATATACCGAGCTATTTTGGAAGCACCTAGATTTTTTTTACTATTGCAATTTTTATTCATTCTTCCATTCACAGTTATTTGAGCTCAGTAACTATGAATGCCAACTATAATTGGTTTTCATACTACCGGTTTGTGTTCACCCATCTTGTGCACTAGCGGTTTATGCTCATCGAATTTGGTCACCTCAAGTTAAGCAGTGGCGTCTTGAAAGCAATACTAGTGTCAAAAAATGGATTGGTGTTCAGTGCAGATTCAACAAAATGAGGGTATGAAAACCAGTGATCTTGATGCATAGTTCTATCCCCAATTTCAGAAAAGTGTTTAGTGCATATTCAACTCTGTTTAAATTTACACCCTGGATTCTCATATGGAAACCATCAATTGCAAACTCAAATGCATAAAAAATCTAGTCCTATTCAGTATTGCAGGAATCAGACCTATTTAGATAGACCATTTCAATATCAACTCCGGAACTAATAAGTTGAGAATGCTCCATAACAAGTCCACGATAAATCTATAAAACAGGTTGAGATTACTCCATAATAACATCACATACAAACTAGCTATTCAAAAGAAAATAAAAATAGCCAAAGTTGAGATTGCTCCGTAACAATGTCACATACAAAGCAATCACCCTCCACACCCTTCACTTCATCATCTGCAGGTTATTGATCATTCACAAAGTGAGAAAATCAGTATAAAACACTACCACGGCCCATTTCTATAATGAACTTAGAATCAAGTTAAAGCATTACCTTTGACCTCCTATCACCTTTGAAAAACATTATAAGAAAAGGCATGAAAATAATGTGCACGTTGAAGGTTTAATCAATATAAAATATAGGCTGGTATCTACAAGCCATTCCCTTTACAGTGGGACAAGTATGAGAAACGATGTGAGACTCGTTGCTCCATTGTCAAGTGGAAATATAAATAACAACGATTATGTAAAAACCGGACTCCAATCACTTTATGAAGGCAGAAAAAGGGTCTAGTCTCAATTATTCTTACGTTGAAGTGAGATTACTTGAGGATTCTTTTTTAGCACGTGGGCTGCCTTCAGATCCAAAACCTAGTCCATTTAATATTTGGGACGGGCTTATTTTAAGTGATATAAGTCTGAAGCCCGAAGCTCCAAGCCCAGCCTCATTAGCACCACAGCCTCATTTGCCCAAATATAAGATCACACACCTCAGATCCTGGGTGTTGCATGTGCAAGTCATAGAGTTTTTGCTCTCTTCTTCTTCTTCTTTTTTTGGCTCTTAGGCAGAGTCCAATAAGGTCCATCTTTTTAAACTGGTGGATCGGGGGCTTGTACCCCCACATGCCATTTGGAAGTCTACTTTGTGTCTAATCCTTCGTCCTTTCTAGAAAGTTGAAATTGGAGATATGGAGCAGATAAAATCATAACAAACCAAGGGAAGAAATAATGCAGCGGTATGATAGTGGACTAAGGTCCTCTAACCCCCCCCTCACATGCACATTTTGAGAAGACTCTTGTGTCTAACAATAGGGGCAAGACAAAATCATAGCAGACAAGGGGAAGAAATAATGCAGCAGGTTTCTCTGGTGTCTGCCAATTTTGATTCTCCCCTGAGTATGAAGAGTGTTTATTTGCTTCCTATTTCCTATTTTCTGTTTCTTGGTTAACCCCTTGTGGTTTGTATGCACCTCAATTTTAATCCCACATCTTACTCTGCCCTTAAAATTTAACTCCAAACTTACCCTAATTAATGCCTCTTAAACATCTATTTCATATTTTCCATCTTTTTTTTTTCTTAAATGAAAGAGTGCCCTTGCATTTTTGTATATTGATTTATCCTCTTATTTATTATCATTATTTTTTAAAAATAAAACACGAGAAGTTTCCAAACCAATTTTAGTGTCACTGATCATGTGGCATGCGATCAGGCCCTTGGGTCTCACTGTATAAAAGGATGGTGAATAAGAAACAATTAAAGTCAATTAATATGGATAATTTTTTATTTTTTTTTATGGATGACTGATCTACCAGTCCTTTTATATGATGGAACAATGAGCCACTAGAGGTGAAACTCAGCTGGGAATCTTGGTAAAGCCCAAGCGTGACTTGAGTTGCATGTTTTCAAGTGAGAACCAGGCTCCAACCAAAAAGAAAAAGAGAAAGTGAGAACCAGGCTTGGTTGCATGTTTTCAAGTTAGAGCAAGAACTGGAGTTCAAAACATAAGTCCAAGCTTGAGCCTTAGCCCTTTGCTGGATCAGCAGGTAGGTACCTTCCTTGTAAGAAGCTTGCCAGTGTATAAGTGGCATGCCAAGAAATATAAAGGTCAAAATGCACAAATCAAGGGCCTTTCACCAATTGTTTCCTTCTATGTTTTTCTTGAGAGTTCTTCCCATGACTTGCTGTTTCCAATTGAATACATATGTTATGGAAAAAACAGTTGTCTTCCCATTTGAGTACTTCTCCACCTTTGATTAGTGCAGCTCCTTTTGCACTCTTTTCATCCCATGATGTAGTAAGAGGTCCGATTTTACATTCATCACTCACCATTTGGATAGAATCTAAAAAAAAAAAATCTATGGTTAAAATCCCCCACTAAAATTTGAGGCTGTTACATCAAGAGCTAAGATAATTTGATGAGTCTGATTTTTTTTTGCTAACTCTCATCCATATCAAGGACTTTCCATCTGCCCTCTTCGCACTAATTTTCATGCATCGAAAGTGAGCCCCACTAGCTGGACCACATATGAGCAGTATGAGGTTTGCTCCCGGGTCACCCTATTTTCTAGCCTTAAAGAAATCACAACTTTCCTAACCAAACAGAACAAAAATAGAAAGTGGATCAAGCATTGGTGGTACTAAAAAAAATTTCCTCTTGCATATAGAAAACCAACAACTTATTAATGTTCCCATGGGCCAGTGGCGAAGGGAGGGGTTTCCCCTCCTCAAATTCCTCCCCTTTCTTTTGATATAAGAGGATAAGAGTTTCCAAGCAAAAAAAAAAAAGAAGAAGAGAGGATAAGAATTTAGGCTATTTATATTTCTACTTTTGCCCTTCCTCATTTTTTACTTTTATTCATAAGAGAGGGAAAAATTATCAAAGATTAGGGGCATTTTCATTATTTTCTTCTCTCCAAAAGATATAATGAACTCAACATGTCTATCCATTAATTCTTTCCCTGAATTTTCTGGATTTGTCCCCTCATCAAACATGAATCAAGAGAAAGGAACTTCAAAATGGAGCCTCAACTAATGAAAACTCTGTTGAAAATATAAATTGTTCTAAATGAACATCCTCTAGTGGGGCTTTCCGATTTTTAGGGGCTAGTCTCACATTTTGATTACGCATGTAATTATTAGCATAATTAATGTGGCTCAATTTTATTATGCAACAACTCGAGTGGAGTAAGTCCGGGGGATATCCTATAGATGGGATCCTCTTGGGCTCCCGGATACAATTTTGTAACTGTCTTAAGTGAGGTTCAGTTGAGGAAAAATAAGAATAAGTTGCGAATTCCTAATCATTTAGGGTTGCTATCTATTAAGAAAAATGGAGAAAAAAAAATGAAAACATGGCCCAACACCAGATGTATCTATACAAAATATTAATTTTTGATAATATTTTATTGAAGTATTTTAAAAGTTATCACTCGCAAGGTGCAGGGGCTTTCACTGATATGGATTACTCATTGATTTAGAATTTTTATGGTTGGGCCCACTAAGTGGTCTCTTGAAATTCTGGTGGTGATCTTATATAGTTTTGCATTTTATTTTATTTTCCTTGTGTGTAAAGTGCAAATGACCTTGAAATCGCTAGTAGGCTACGAAAGAAATGCCCTTTTAAAGAAATTTCACACCACTATAAATCAGGGGCACTGTCAGATTTTCTTTTCTTTGTCATCATTGTCCATCACTTGCCCCCTTTGAAAGAAAATCATGACTCCATCATTGCATGGGGCCAAGGAAGAAACCCAGGAAATTCAAGTTGGGGATGTTTTATGTAAAACAAATATTAGGGAAATGGCCAAATGTAAAAAAAAAATTAAAAAAAAATATGCATATTAATTATCAATTTTAAATTGTTTTCAGCCCCCACACCTTTGCACCAGGGTTCGTCCTTGCATGGGGCCAACAAATGATATTTCCAAGTGATAAAATCTCAATGAGATGTAACTCATGCAAATTGTGGTATTAAATATTCCCATTCCAACTCCGATGAAGAGAATCGGTCAATTAAATATAGACTCTTCAAGAAAGAAGACCTTTCTTCAAAAAACTATGGTTTTTTTGAATAATTCATTTTCCATTTGGTCCATATCTTACATATTTTGATTGCTTGAGAATCCCACCGAACTTCTATCACTAAACATCTTTTGACCTGAAATGCTTAAGGTCCTATTTGTTCACATTAAAATATATAGAAATCGAATGCAAAAGATTTATGCCATCAGGAGTTATAAAAAAGAAAATCATAAGTCTATTTTTAAAAAAAAGTATTAAATAGCTTTCCCTTTGATGAAAATAGAATCGAAGGAAAATAAATGGGAAACGAGTAATTAGCTGTCTCCTTAGTTCTTCATTTTCCGTCTTCCTCTATTTTAATAAAATGAAAGATTATTTAATGCTTATTTTTTAAATTTTAAAGGATTTTATGGGTAAAAGACTCATAAGACTCTATATCACTGATGAGGTCCAAGTAGCATCGTATAGATGGGAGGGATCATCTTGGTTCGTTTTGTCCTTTTTTTTGTCATTTAGTGATATGGTCAATATCGACCATTAAGCAGTGATTGTTCTCGATTTAGAGGACCCAAATAGAAACTGAAATTTTCTCTCTTGGTTGCTGGTGCTGCTCCAGAGCAGTGGATGGGGCCAAGGGAGGCCGGGAGAGGGAGGATAAGAAGGAATGGAGGGCGGCAAGCATTGGGTCGTCTTCATCGGAGGAGGATGGAGGATCGCCATGGAGGGAGAGGAGGGAGAAGAGGGGAGGGGAGAAGGAGACGAGGTTGTAGGCGGAGATGATGAAGAGGGCTGAGCTTGGAGGTTGTGGGGGAGGGAGGGGATGGGGGCTAAGGACTTGCAGACCCAAGGGGAGTGAGAGGATGGGGGCTAAGGACCTGCAAACCCAATGAGAGTGAGAGGAGGCGAAGGCAGAGGATCTGTGGTGGACCTACAAATTCGTCTTTTTTTTCCGCAATATAGTCAATGTCGACTATTATGTTGTGTTCAGCAAATAAGACCTTTTACATGTTGAAAAAAATCTGACTGACAAAATGGTCGATATCGACCATTCTGTTGTGTTCAGCAAATAAGATAGTTACAAAGTGAAAGAAAATCCGACTGACAGAATAATCGATATCGACTATATCGCAAAGCGACAAAAAAATAAACAAATTAAAAGGGCCATATGAGGACCCCTCCCGTGTCCAACATGGTACGGGATCCTGATAGGACACATGAGTTTCTATGGTGATTTTTCCCGTAAATTTCTCTAAATTTTATCTTTGATATTCATTTTTAACCATCTGTGCTATAAAGCACATTTACTTCTACTTTTCCCCTCTAGTGTACAGCTCAAACACCCTCTCACACACACTATTAAATTCTACAACCGTCAGCTATGTCCTGGGGTGCAACCCTTGAGCTAACAATGGGCAGGCAAGTCTTTTTCAGAAAGGCCGACAACACATGACCTCTGGTAGAAAAATCATCACCTACAAGGAGATGGCACACCGTAGATATATGGTCCACCATGTGGGGCCCACTTGAATGCATTTCTAATTTTTGAGAGACGATAGATGGAAAGTTTTCTTTGCGGATAAAAGTGGTGCAAAAAATCAGCTCCATTAGATCATTCCAGGCCCTTGATTTAATACCCTTAAGTTTCAATGGCCTTTTTAACCGTACGCTTTTAAACATTTTAATCCAACGGTGGTAAGCAAGGGCACCTCGAGCATAAAATCCAGGTACCGTGGGTGATGCACTGATCAAATATGGCCCCGAAGTGGAACTCATAGAGCGCTGTCCTGTACATGCAGTCAGTTCGTTGGATCAAATTGTCCTTTGTAGTGACGAATACATCTCAGCCCTTCCAAGTTTTCAATGGTCGCTGTAACCTTTAAGCCAATCCATCTCAACCGTCCAAGACTTGCATTGACCGAAGACTTGCTTTGTGAGCTCTAGCTATATGAGGGATCTGAGTGCCCTTGTATAACGCACAGCACAAGATCAGGAAATCACCACCCATCAGCTGAAGAATCTCTAGTCTTTATCTTGTTCAATCTTCCGACTGCCAAGCATCAGTTATGTTATGATCTCAATCCTGGATACAATTTATTTCATTACTTATTATGATGTGAGAACTCATACTCTTCTTTGAAAGGATTAAGATTTTTTTTTTTCCTTCAATCTTAGTTTACCCCCTCCTAAGTTGTACTATGACAACTTAAAACTTCAAAATCTTCGATTAAACAGAAAAACTCACCCTTACAAAGGTATTGCCCAATTGGTTAGGCATGCGAATTAATGTTGATTACTCAATCCATGTAGAGTGTCTTCATACTCTCGGACAAAGCTAAAACTGATACTTTATTACAATAGTCCATAATATACAATAAATCCGTAATTACTAGAGTCCTCCACGCCCTTAAGCAAGGAAAAAAAAAAAAAAAAACCTTGCCAAAAGAGTGAAAAACAAAAAACAGTTAATCTAATTTGTCAAGATGCCACTATGGGTGGGGGTGTGTGTTCATTACTCACTAGATTTACTATACGTTTGTGTAACTGGTTTTCCACGGAAAAATCGAGGATTGCAGAAATGATTTTCTGCACTACACTAACATCTATGTTTGGTGTGGCCATTTTTGTTCATGGAAAAACACAAAAATATGCTTCTTCTTTTTTTTTTTTGGTCTTTTGCGATTCCTTGGAAAATAAAATCTAATGGGGTGGTTGGAAAAGAAATTCCGCATGAGAGAAAAATCTCGAGGAACTGGTTTTTTTTTTTTTTTTTGTGACTTGTACACAAACATGTGCATTGTAGTGAGCCATTCAAAGGATTCAGACTCTTTAACTTTGTGTTAACATACCAATTTTTTTTTTTTTTTTAAGATGCATCCCATTTAGTAATAGATAAAAAGACAATTGCCTCTTTTATCACCAACATGATCAACTTTGAAAATGCAATAGACCAAAACTTCAAATAAAGGCCAAAGTGCATCAAATGGATGGACATGATTAATTTGATGAGTCGGTGCAGATCTTGACCCATCTTGGCAGCTGATGATGATAGATACTAAACAAATACATCTGAAAAATTGTGGCCCAAAGCGGTACCCAGATCATGTTACCAGTACTATCTCATTATTCTGATTTATTTGCTCTCTTGTGGGGCCCCCAATTTGTGATCCGAACCCATCACCATTAGTATCTCTGTCCGATACTATAGTCTTGGGTAGACCATGAAGACGAACAATCTCTTTAAAGAAAAGGGTGGCAACCTTTCTGGCTAAAATAGGATACTAAAATAGGAAACTGTCGATTCAGTTCTTTACTTATTGGCTTGGACTTTGAACCTTCTGGAATAAACCTTCAAACGGGGCCCATTGGTTTGGCCTGCATCACCTCATTTATTCCTTGGTTATTTACTTCTTCAACTATTTGATTGCGTTTTCCCTTTATATGTTGATTCTATTTATTTGTGTTTTATAGTAAGTTTTCTCTAGGGCCAGCTTGTCATTTATTCCTTCGTTATTTACTTCTTTAACTATGTGATTGCGTTTTACTTGATATGTTGATTCTCTTTATTTGTGTTTTATAGTAAGTTTTCTCTATGGCCAGCTTGACCATAAAGCAAGAAAAGCCCTTGCTTTACCTTAAAAAATAAGGCCCCCTAATAAAAATTAGTATCCTTTTGGTAAAATAATAATAATTAGTATCATATCCTATTAAAGCCATCTTTTCACATTCCAAAAACGCATCAACGAAATTCTCATCTTTTTTTTTTCTCTCCAAAAAAAAGGCCCCATAATAGTAATTAATATCACATCTCAATAAAGGCATCTTTTCGCATTCCAAAAAGTCATTATATTAATTGTCATCCTTCTGTTAGAATTGATTGTTTTATGATGAGACTATTTCTTCAATTTTAAATAATTTAAATATATAAAAGTATTGTTGCTTTTTATTTAATTTTGAAATTTTAAAATCACTAGACATTGATAGTTTGAACAAAAAAATTATTAATCTCGAATGTTCATTGAGACATGTTAGCCAAGCAAGGGGTTGATAGGTTGCTTCCTTGGGTGGGTATGATTATGTAATTGGTTGATAGGTTGCTTCCTTGGGTGGGTGTTTGTATGTAATTGGTTGTTAGGTTGCTTCTTTGGGTGGTGTGTTTTTGTTAGTAGGGTTGGAGGTGGTGCATTTCTCCTGCACTTCCACTTTCTCTCTTTCTTTGGTCTTTTGTTCTTTGTACCTTTTTCCTTTGAGTGAAATCTTTCGTTACCGTTCAAAAAAAAAAAAAAAAAGATTTAGATTTGTTTTTAGAATTAAAAGCTTTTACAGAAATTTTACAAATAGAACAAAACACTCCAATTGACTATTTAATTATATAAAAAGACTAGATTCTTTTTCAAATGCATACATTGCTTACAGAATATTATTGACAATATTTGTAATAGTTACTTTTGTAGGAAGACGTTTTTTCAAAATTAAATTGGTAAAATCCTACCAATTTGTAGGATTGACAATGTCGCTAGAAAGATTAGGTGGATTAGCCATACTATCAATTGAAAAAGATATGTTAATAAAACTTGAATATAAAAGCCTAATTAGTAATTTTACATCACAAAAAGCGAGAAAAATGGATTTTCAATAAAAGATTTATAATATTATTAAAAAATAGAAAATGCATCATTTAGGATTATCGCTTTAGGTCTCAAATTGTCTCGAGTAGGCCCTGATTTTCTCCTTGTTGAAGTATGTGCCACAGTGGCAATACGGTGATTAGGTTGTGGGCTTTAGGTTTACTTTCATTGTCCATGAGAAATTAGGATTTTGGTATATGATTGGTATGAGACAAACTAAACTAGGGTTGCCCGGGGTGGATTATGAGAATTAAACTCGGTTTATGCTCAATAGAAGTGGAAATAGGATGCAGGGGTAGCAATGGCCCTCAATTTTATTTATTTTTTTAAGAAAAAACCCTAGATGTTATATGAAATTTATGACTATTTTTTTATACTGGCCCCCTATTCTTTTATTATTTATTTTACTATTATTATTAATTTTTTCATAGTCCCACCCCGCACCACCAAAGGAAAAAACCCCACCCCTCCGCCAGAAAAAAGAGAAGATTTTCTAGTTCCACCACTAATGTTTAGGCCGAGGGCTCGTTTTCAAAGTCAGATTTAGGCCTTGTCTGGTATCTCTACTTTTATTCCAAGAGCGCCATCCAAAATAAAGCCATCGAAAAAAGAGGCTAAATCTTATTTTAACAATCCCAAAAATGGGCCTTCCATTTTAAGAGGATTTACCACTACTTTTCTAAAGTAGCTACCGGGGAGAATCATATGCCAAACACTCTTTTCATACCTTTACCTGCTTTAGACATTTAGACAAATAGAGATTGAAAATAGAGGTACCAAACATGGACTTAGTTTCAAGTTTTGTTCAAATTATGTATGGTCAAATCAGCCTTGAGTTGGCCTTAACCAACCTGACCCAACTAATATTGTAGCCCTACTTAAAGGACAAAAGCTTCCATTAATACCGTCACGAGTCTTGATCACCTATCGGAGTTGTTATACTTTCACCGTGAGTGGAGCAATAATGGTCCGCCATGTCATCCATAAATTTAGGTGATTTTAAAGTTTAAAAAAGTTTAAATTAGATGAAAGAAAATCACTAAATTTCTGGATGACGTGGCGGACCGTTATTAGTCTACTCACGGTGAAGGTATAGCAGTTGCGATAGGTGATCCAGACTCATACCATCACCTTTGTACTTTAACATTGAAAATAAACTATGGTTAAAATATCATGGTGTTCTAAATATTGTATTTAGATCAAGGAGAAAATGGTAAGATACTTTGGTTAAAGTTATTCTATTGGTCAAACATTGTTTGCTACAAACAGGTGTAAGATAATGGCAAGTTTGTCTTTTAGATTGTTGGTTTTGGTGGAAAGAAGGACCTAGTTGACCGCTGATTAAGGTGGTTGACTGATATGGTTGAGGAAATATAGATGGTTGTACATAAAGACCAAAAAAAAAAAAAAAAGATGCCATTATTTCATGTAATATAATATTAGAAAAGGCATGTGATTACATGTAGATTTTCCCCTTTTTTGACTTTTTTTTACAAGGGTCTTGAACCCACATATCCAACAACACTTGAGGGATAGATTTTCTGCAGTCTCGTGAAAGTTGTTTTTACGAAGAATTGTAGTTAAATGCATGATATTTATATAAACTTGTGATAGAAGAGCCTCTGAGATTAGTAATACTTTTGCACATTTATGTGGAGAGCAGCGTCATTCATTTGGGGACGTTGACTCTAATATATGGCAGAATCTCCATATTGAGAGCTATTTTGTTATTCAATTATAAGAAAGCTAGCTTGAAACTTGCCATAGCTAGTTTGAAATCTTCTAATTCTTAGTCACACTTTGAATTTAGAGCCCATGTCTTCATTGATGTTCTTTGCAACTTGAAACTCATTGTAGTGATGATTGACATTCCTAATTCATTTGTAGACCTTTCTAACTTCTACCTCCATTATTAACTTGAAGTGGGCCTCACAAGGTGGTTCTCATTTAACAATATTTATAAGAATTAATTATCATGGGATGAAAAAGAAAAAGAAAACTCTCTCTGCCCAGACAAAATCAGATTTGTTCATTTGTTCATTCTTTCAATTTTATGTATTCGTGTTTATTAAATTATCTAAAGACGTGTTTTATTCATTACCCTAATGTTATTTATGCCATTGCTTATGTCTACAAATTGTCTTCTAGTTTCTTAGCAGGAATGGACATGATCATTAGACCTGTTTTAGAAATTGCAAAAACTCGCATGGGGTCCTATAGGCCGCCGAATTGGTTACATTAAAAAACCTCAAAAAGAATATGAAGAACTCGACAAACATGATTTGTTTGCTGTAAGGGATGATGTGTTAGACAAGATAAATAGCAACAAACCAAATGGGGTTTGTAACAAGTGGCTTGAGAATGTGAAACAGATAGAAGATGAAGTGAAAGGCATTAGAGAAGAATTTGAAGGGGACAAGAAATGTCTTATAGGGTGGTGTCCTAATATCTACTCTAGGATGAAGTTGGGAAAACGTGTAGAAGATATTATCAAGGAAATGACCGATCAAAGCAAAAAACGGCTGGAATTCGATGGAAAAGAGTTGCCTGATGCACCATTGGAGAAAGTTCTGTTACAAAATGTAGAAAGTAATTCCTTAACTGCAACCGAGCGTACATTGAAGGAGATATTGATGTTCATAGAAGATGAGAATACCAAAATGATTGGAGTTTGGGGAATGGGTGGGGTAGGCAAGACAACAACTATGAAATTATTGAACGACCGATTTGAAGGGTCCCCAGCATTTGCAATTGTCATATGGGTAACTGTCTCAAAAGCAGGGAATAGAAGAGATGTGCAAAATGTTATTGCAGACCGTCTAAACTTGAGCAAATTAGAGTCTGATGATCAACTAAAAGCAAGTGTATGTAAAGCTCTAAAGAAGAAGAAGTTCTTGTTGCTTTTAGATGATGTTTGGGAAAGGATAGATTTGTCTGATGTTGGAATCCCACCTCTCAATCAAGTTGATGGCTGTAAGGTTGTATTAACCACTCGTTCCTTGAAGGTATTGTTGGAAATAAAGGAGTAAGTTTATATTATTTTTGAGGACTTTTCTTCATATATATCTAAATTTCTTGACACAACTACGAGAGTATAGATAGAACTCATGCATTCGTATACAAAATGACTCTTGACTTTCCAAATAAAGTAATCCATATTCAGTTACATTCTCACCCATTAACTCATAACTGCACACACATTACCACCTACTAACTCATAATTCCCCACTAACACACGACACCATGCTATGAATTTGTTTATTTTTCAACAGGTATGTCGACAGATGAAAACAAATGAGGATGTCAAAGTGGAGACTCTTTCAGAAGATGAGGCATGGAACCTATTCATTAGGAGTGCTGGAGATGTTGCCATGACCTCTGACATCAAGCAATTCGCTGAAGGTATCGTCAAAGAGTGTGGTGGCTTACCACTTGCCATCAATGTAGTTGGTTCGTCATTGCGAAACAATGGTGATGTTGTTGTGTGGAGGAATACATTAAGGGAGTTACGGTTACCAACGACATCTGAAAATGAAGATATGCAAGAACAAGTCTTTCCCTGCTTGAGATCTAGTTATGATTTGTTGCAAGATGATTGCAAAAAAAAGCTATTTCTGTATTGTTCATTGTACCCGGAAGACTATGAGATATTTATAAATGATTTAGTTGAGTATTGTTGGTTGGAGGGCTACATTCATGGGGTTCGCAGTATAGAAGATGCACGTGACAAGGGACACTGCATGGTAATTGGTCTCGTTGATACAGCTTTATTAGAGCGATGCCGCAGAGAGGGTTATGTCAAAATGCATGATATTGTAAGGGATTTTGCATTGAGAGAAGCACCTGGGTTCTTAGTCAAAGCTGGTATGAATATAAATCATCCACTAAAAGAGAAGGAATGGTTGCAATCGCAAAAGATTTCGTTAATGAAGTCTAATTTGTGCAATTTATTGGAGAGGCCGAACTGTAGCACTTTGTCCACATTATTGTTGCAAGAAAATTATGAGCTAGCAATGTGCCCCGATCCCTTCTTTGAATGTATGCATTCTCTACGTATTCTGGACTTGAGTTGGACACAAATAAAGTCCTTGCCTTCTTCCTTGTGGACTTTGGTTAATCTCCGCGGTCTCTATTTGAAGTATTGTTGGAGATTAAAAGAACTTCCATCCCAAGTAGGAGCGCTCAGGCAACTCAAGGTGCTTCATTTGGGAGGCTCCACATCAATTAAATATCTGCCTAGAGAGGTCGGGGAACTAACTCGTTTGAAACGTTTGATAGTGGGATTTCAAAACCGCATTTGTTATCAAAATGATGACGAGGACACTAAAGAATGGAACATGAAGTTGAGAGTTCCAACTGGAATAATTCCAAAGCTTCAATTGTTGGAAGAACTGAGCTTGTATGTCGCTGTTAAAACTGTCAGTGTTGAAAAGGAACAGTGGGATGATGAAAGCATGGAAGTCGTGGTTGAAGAATTATGCGGGTTGGAACATCTTACTTTTCTCGATGCATACTTTCCAAAAGTGGAGTGTCTCGATCATTTTCTACGTCATAGCAAATCGGTGAAAGCAACCTCCTCCTTGTTTAGGAGATTCCGGTTTCGGGTTGGCACTGAGATAAGGGAAAGACAGCTGCTTCCTCGTGAAGTTCAAGAAGGGGAAAGACGGTTGGTATATAATGGTGGTTTTTGGGACGTCACATGCCGCCATTATGGAGACTCTTGCTAGTTGTTCTAGTTTTCGTCTACAGGATGACTGCACAACAAGAAAGCTATCAGAGTTGGGCCTGGCAAACATGAATGAGTTGAAACATTGTTGGGTTGAAAGCTGTGAGAAGATGGAAACTCTCTTTGATGGAGATGAGAAGCAGGAGGCTTGTGCACTGCTACCCAACTTGGAGATTCTTCAGCTTCGTAATCTTCCAGAATTGAGGAGCTTATGCGATGGTCCACTGTTGCTCGGAAGCCTCTCCAAACTAAGACTTCTAAATTTATATAATTGTGAAAACTTGAAGAAGGTTTTCCAATTGGGTATTATTCGACAACTCTGCAGTTTAGAAACCCTCTGGGTCCAAGATTGTTCGAACGTGGAAGAGATAATAGAAATTGAAGAGGAGGAGGAGATGTCAATGTCTGTGGCAAGCCATACCCATAATGTAATAAGTTATAATAATGATAGACTCATCCTCCATAATATCAAGGATATTACCCTAAGGGATCTTCCGGAATTGGTTAGCATTTGCCGAGGGTTTTCTAATTTCGAATGGCCATCACTAGAAACTATTGAGATTCATCAATGTCCCAAGTTGAAGAGTCTCTCCTTCCTCTCCTATGGCACCAATATTGTAGCACCAGCACTAAAGGAGATTTATTGTAGCGAGAGTGAATGGTGGGAAGCATTGGAGTGGGAAGACAATGACATCAAGCAACGACTCCAACCTCTTTTCGTCGATCGCAGGTTCTAGGCGATGATGAAATTGTCGCTGCCTGCCTTGGCTTTGGACCATACAAGCGTTGAAACCGGACTACCGGAGGAAATGGTAACTGCAACATTTCCATTTGGTCTCTATATTGAAATTCCAAAGCCATTTCGGTTCCCTAAATCTCTGCACCCATCTCATCATTTCTCTTCATCGTCTGCAATTTTTCATATCACTGTTGATCAAGACATAAATAAGCACACGAACAAGACAGTCATCAGCTGGATCAAACAGGTAAAAATCTCCTTGCATTTCTTAAATTGTTTCACTTCTCTTATCTTCTTCGTCTGCAATACTTACTTTGAAATATGCACTCTTTTTTTTTGCCTTTTTTCATTAATGGGGTGCTTGGAACACAGAATCACAGGCCTAGACTCAGTCCGGAGGGTGACTTAAAAACTCAAAGAAAGAGATGATGGTCTCCCTTTGTTGAATGATATGCAAGCCTAAAAAGGGATAGAGATTGAACACAAAACCCCCCACATCTTTTTTTGTCTTTGTGGATAAGATTGAATTCCATCTCATGTGCCCACAAAGTGGTTGATGAAATGTCTCAACCAGTTAATCTGATGAATTCCATCTCTGTTTTTCCTTTTATGAGTGAAGTGGTTTTGTTACGACGAATGTCTGAGGTGGAGTTGAACCATCTTGTTCACATCTTAGGGTGAAATGTATGTGCATAAAAAAATAGAAGTCTATATGGTATAGGTGGCCTTTGTAGGGCCTTGTTGTATTCTATCTACAATATGTTGTAAAGGAAATGAGTTCTGTTTAAAAAAAAAAAAAAAGACAGAAAAAAGAAAAGAAGATCTGTTGAGATGATATTGAGTATGGCTTTGAGTACTAGTTTTCTCTTGCAATATGACTGAATGTGTCTTTCTCATTTGTTATAGATAAGGATTACCATTTATAAGATACTATTACTATTTAAACTCTGTTGTTGCCCAATCACATGGATAAGATTTGTATTTTTTTACTATTTTATTTATAAAAATTGCATTGTGACATTTTCTGCATATCTTCTCTGGTTTGGACACATACAAAGCACATGGGAACATGAATAAGTTGTTGGTTTTGTATATGCAAGAGGAAATTTTTTTTAGTACCACCAGTGCTTGATCCACTTTCTGTTTTTGTTCCGTTTGGTTAGGAAAGTTGTGATTTCTTCGAGGCTAGAAAATAGGGTGACCTGGGAGCAAATCTCATACTGTTCATATGTGGTCCAGTTGGTGGGGCTCACTTAGATGCATGAAAGTTAGTGCGAAGAGGGCAGATGGAAAGTCCTTGATATGGATGAGTTAGCCAAAAAAATCAGTCTCATCAAATTATCTTAGGCCTTGATGTAATAGCCTCAAATTTTAGTGGGGGATTTTAACCATAGATTTTTTTTAGATTCTATCCAATAGTGAGTGATGAATATAAAATCGGGCCTCTTACCACATGATGGGATGAGAAGAGTGCAAGAGGGGCTATACTAATCAAACGTGGAGAAGTACTGAAATGGGAAGACGGCTGCTCTTTCCATAACATATGTATTCAATTGGAAACAGCAAGTCATGGAAAGAACTCTTAAGAAAAACATACAAGGTTACAAGTGGTGAAAGGCTCCTGATTTGTGCATTTTGACCTTTATATTTCTTGGCATGCCGCTTGCTATACACTGGCAAGCGTCTTACAAGGAAGGTAGCCTTGGCAGGTGCCTTACTGCTGATCCAGCTAAGGGCTTAGGCTCAAGCTTGGACTTATGTTTTGTACTCTAGTTCTTGCTCTAACTTGAAAACGTGCAACCAAGCCTGGTTCTCACCTTCTCTTTTTCTTTTTGGTTGGAGCCTAGTTCTCACTTGAAAACATGCAACTCAAGTCAGGCTTGGGCTTTACCAATATTTCCTAGCTGAGTTTCACCTCTAGTGGCTCATTGTTCCTTAATATAAAAGGACTGGTAGATCCGTCATCCACGACAAAATTAGCCATATTAATTGACTTTAATTGTTTCTTATTAACCATCCTTTTATATGGTGAGACCCAAGGGCCCGCTCGCATGCCACATGACCAGTGATATTAAAATTGGTTTGGAAACTTCTTGTGTTTTATTTTAAAAAAATAATAATAATAAATGAGAGGGTAAAGCAATATACAAAAATGCAAGGGCACTCTTTTATTTAAGAAAAAAAAGATGGAAAATATGAAATAGATGTGTTTGAGAGGCATTAGTTAGGGTCAATTTGGAGTTAAATTTTAAGGGCAGAGTAAGCTGTGGGATTAAAATTGAGGTGCATACAAAACACAAGGGGTCAACCAAGAAACAGAAAATAGGAAATAGGAGGCAAATAAACACTATTCATGCTCAGGTGAGAATCAAAATTGGCAGACACCAGAGAAACCTGCTGCATTATTTCTTCCCCTTGTCTTCTATGATTTTGTCTTGCCCCTATTGTTAGACGCAGAGTCTTCTCAAAATGTGCATGGGAGTGGGGTGGGGGGGGGGGGGGGGGGGGGGGGGGATGCTTAGTCCACCATCGTACGGCTGCATTATTTCTTCCCTTGGTTTGTTATGATTTTATCTGCTCCATATCTCCAATTTCAACTTTTTAAAAAGGACGAAGGATTAGACACAAAGTAGAGTTCCAAATGGCATGTAGGGGTACAAGCCCTGGGTCCACCAGTTTAAAAAGATGGACCTGATTGGACTCTACCTAAGAGCCAAAAAAAAAAAACTCTATGACTGAGGTGTGTGATCGAGCATCTGTGCATACATGGCAAACCAATGCCATTGGTGAGGGAAGAATTTTCCATGCAAGTTGATGGACCACCGAGGAAAATTGATAGGGCGAAGAAGACGTGAATAAAAGTGGTAATAATGAATTTGAAGAAGTACAATTTATCTGATGATTCAGCTCACTATAGATCCAAATGGAGAAACGAAATTAATATAACCGACTCCAACATCATTGGGACAAAATGATGATTGTTGTTCTAGTTCGAGAGAATGAGCAACACAGAGAAAGTGAAGTCTTAAGATGATCTGGTGCCATAGTTCATTACAGCACTGCAAGATAATGATCAGCAGTGGATCTTCCAGCCCACTAGCAGTAGCACAAGGAGGAAGCCAGAAATCTCTTATGGAGTTCCAGCGGTCCATCAAAATGGGAGAAATGTATGAACAATGGACCCAGAATCAATTTGAAAGAGTTCATTTTCGAAGATAATAGCAATAGAATAAAATCAAAACAAAAATGAAAGCGTAGGAGCTCCCTTTCCCTTGGAAAACCATGGGAAGATGATAAGAGAGCACACCAAAGAACTTGAACTGAAGAGTATATCCTTAAGAGACAAAAAAATGCTTAGGAAGGTGGGAAACAGAGAAAATGGCAACAGGGTCCTCATGAGAAAAGGGTATACGAGAAAACTGAGAAAAAAAACAATTCAAAACAGAAAGAAAGAAGCAGATAAATGAATAATAATTTATAACCTCTTGATCATTGGAGTGCTAAATTTCCATAAAATTTTCCAGACCATAACATGGTAAGGCACGCAGTATTTCCTTGATGATGAGTGATAATTCACATCGAAATGGAGATAAAAGGAAGAATTGTGCTGTGGAGAACAATTCTTCATGTGCCATCAGGTTGGATAGCAGTATAACTGTGCTGTGAAGAGCGATTCCTACACTGCCATTTAGTGATCCAATGGGAGAATGATGTCGTGGTTGATTTTTTATTTTATTTTATTTTATCCGAATGGTTGGTGGCTTTCATTTCTTCTGCTACTCTGCTAAGGTGATGGTGTGTTTTATTGTATTGCTTCTGTGGGGAGAAGCAAATACCCCTCTTTTTTTGTAAGGGTTTTCTTTTTAGTTGAGGTGGGGCGGGGTGCTGGGCTACAAAAAATTAGGAAGTCATTTTGTCAATCTTGTATCACAATCCACAATAGTCTCTAATTTCTGCTGACACCAAACAATGTATCCATCATCATGTTTCCAGTATAAACTAACTAGTCTCGTACTCATAGCGACATTGTTTTTTAAAAGCAAACGACTTATAAAGAATTGTTTCAAAGTGTTGTCTCTCTCCACACTTCCAACTTCCAAGTCGTATGTTTCTGTAACACAAGCCTGCATTGATCCGCTGAAAACGCACCGTTGCCGTAGGAATGAATTAACATTCAATCGCCATTGGATTACCTGATGGAACACACCGTTTCTGCAGAAAAGAATTAATACCGAATAGCCGTTGGATTACCTGACAGATTCGGCATTAAAACTCTCTTACTAATGCTAGCCAAGGAAGTGCTGCATCCCTAACAAACAGATACTACTGCCCATGCTTTTCTTTCTTGTTTCCGCGACTGCACCAGTGAAATGAAAATAAATTAAGTAAATATCAGAAGCAGTCACATGATTCTCATAAATAGAAGGTTTGACAACGTGATTTGAGCAGGAAAAGTGTACCACAATACATAAACAACTCTATATTTACATGTAAAATTAGGAAGTAATGGTATACAGTTTAAGCACTGGGAAAAGTGAGGTCATGAAAATGATATTAATGAAAACATACAAATTCCTCAAATAGGTTAGAAGCTTTGCTCTTGAGGCCAGAGAACTCTATCCCATTCAAATTTCATTCAGCTCAGTCAGAAAAAGAGAGGTTTTTCATATATGATTGGATGTGGACTCCACCAGTTGCTCAAATAAGATGTGGTTTGAAATCCTATCACAACCCAAACACAGCTCAACTGCTATGATAACCAAATACTTCAAAACAGGTCACATATTGGTGTTGTACTGTATCTATTACTTCATTTTTATGTGTAAAATTCATCTCACTGCCATATCCATGACATTTTCCAGCCATATCTGGCCAGTCATAACTCAACTGACAAGTTCTCACTCTAATCCCATGCAAATTTCATTCAGCAGAGTCAGAACAGAGAGGTCTTTCTATATCATCGGATGTGGAATCCACTAGCAGCTCAAATAAGATGCAGTTTGAAATCCTATCACAGACCAGAAACAACTCAACTGCTATAAAACATAACTGTTTTTTTTATGTGTAAAATCTGTGTAATTTCCACATCCATGACGTCTACCTGCATTATCTGGGGATCATAAGTTCATAACTCAACCTACATGTTCTTCCTTAACCACAGCATTCTCAGAAGCTGTTTTCTGTGCTTCTTTTCTTTTGGCCTGAATTTGGCGTACATATTCTGCAATTATGACATGAAATTTTGGAGCAGGCTTGTTCGAGGAGGAACCACTAAAGCCCGCCTTCTTCAGAGCCTGTAAGACATGTCTCTGAGCCTTTTGGAAGTGGACAATACAGAGAGCAGGCATGGCAGCTCTAATCACAGGCTTCCCGCAAATGACTGGCCCACTTTGTGCACTGAAGAGAAAGACACAACCATTTTTTCAATACAAATCGACATTACATCAAAACATAAACCATTTGCAAGCTGAAAGATGAATGAAAATGTTATGCCATATTATGCCATCAAAGCATTGTAAACAGAAAACGTCACCTAGTCCAAACTCCAAACAGAAATCAAATACCATTTTTTGCTTCATGTCTCAACAGTTTCTAACTTCCTATCATTTAACAACATGAAGATAGATTCACAAACAAAAACGAAATAAATGAAAAACAAAAACTACCGTAGCCCCTACTCCAGGGTCCATGCTCTGCATATGTACCGATTTATCAGTTCATTGGCCATTGATTTAGGAGCTGTAAACAGATTACACTGTATGACTAGAATGACTAGTACATTGTAAACAAATGTGTCAAAAGATCAATAAAGGTGCAAAAATGTGTTTTCTTTTGATAGGTCCTCCTTTAGATGGGTAAAGGAGCAAATATCTCTAGCATTGAACAACCATATTCTTCTAATGCTTGAATTTCTTTTTGCATTTGAATATAAACTGGGCTATAATTATCTTTATCGATCTTTCTTGTTAGCTATTCATCGGTTGGCTAGGACTGTAAATTGTTTTTCTTTTTGCTAAATTGTTTGTCTCCATGTTCATGTTTGTTCTTATTTTATGATGTTGTTAGCAACTGAATTCTGATCTAATCCATTTGATAACTAAGGTTTTACTTTTAGTTGGATAGGATTTGTAAATTTCTTTTTTCTTAATCTGAACAGTTGACTATATCTTCTCTTTGGTCCTCTTATGATATCCAGATACTTTGAAAATGACAACTTATCATAGCGCATCTAACACATTGCTTTTTGTGTAAATCTATGCCCATGTGGATACGAGTATATGATTCTAAAGATTTCTCCTAAAACATCTGACCCTAATCGTAAATTTTGAAAATGTCCTAATTTGCATGTAGGCTAGCTTTCATTTGGTTCCAATATTCATTCTATCACAATGAATTTGATTGCAGGGAAAAAGAGGTTACGGTCTTCTGATTTAGAAGAAAGAAATTGCGTCAGATGTAGAAGGGCGCCAAAATATGGGAAGTGGACGAAAAAATGGTTGTGCCTATTAGTTTGCGATTTTTTTTCCTCGTTGCTTTATATTTGTGGTGTGGGAAAAATGGACGTGCCTGTCTATTTGAGTTGTTGTAGTCATTGTTCTATTTTGGGGTTCACTTGGGCTTTTGTTTTATTCTTCTAGCCGGGTAGGGTTGGCTTTGTATAAAAAGAAAAAAAAAATTTGTTTGGATTCTTTGGAATATGATGTGGTTGTACTGCCCATTCTATATTCCTTTCTATTGTATGTTCTAGGTAGTGAATTATTAGGGTGATGGATGGATATTCAATTTACAATCTTTCCTTGACTTGAACTCTAAATATGGGAAAGTTATTTGACGGTGATTTTTGGAAACTCAATTTTGGTTGTTCATTTTAACCACTTACAGAAACATGATCCTAGATATTCCAATAGAGATGAAGGCAAAGTAGACATAGGAGGGGTTGCATATTAAAAAAAGAGAAATTCATCTACCATCACCTTGGTGCCCAAAACCTATTTACACAATTAGGTAGGCAACAACTAAATGGGCACCATGAACGTGACTCTGCTTGATATACCGAGCTATTTTGGAAGCACCTAGATTTTTTTTACTATTGCAGTTTTCATTCATTCTTCCATTCACAATTATTTGAGCTCAGTAACTATGAATGCTAACTATAATTGGCTTTCATACTAGCGGTTTGTGTTCACCCATCTTGTGCACCAGCGGTTTATGTTTATCGAATTTGGTCATCCCAAGTCCAGCAGTGGGGTCTTGAAAGCAATACTAGTGTCAAATAATGGATTGGTGTTCAGTGCACATTCAACAAAATGAGGGTATGAATACCAGTGATCTTGATGCATAGTTCTATCCCCGGTTTCAGAAAAGTGTTCAGTGCATACTCAACTCTGTTTAAATTTACACCCCTGGATTCTCATATGGAAACCATCAATTGCAAACTCAGCTGCATAAAAACTCTAGTCCTATTCAGTATAGCGGGAATCAGACCTATTTAGATATGCCATTTCAATATCAACTCTGGAATTCATATTCTAATAAGTTGAGATTGCTCCATAACAAGTCAACAATAAATCTATAGAACAGGTTGAGATTGCTCCATAATAATGTCATATACAAACTGGCTATTCAAAAGAAAATAAAAATAGCCGAAGTTGAGATTGCTCCGTAACAATGTTACGTACAAAGCAATCACCCTCGACACCCTGCATTTCATCATTTGCAGGTTATTGATCATTCACAAAGTGAGAAAATCAGTCTAAAATACTACCACGGCCCATTTCTATAATGAACTTAGAATCAAGTCTAAAACACTACCGCGGCCCATTTCTATAATGAACTTAGAATCAAGTTAAAGCATTACCTTTGACCTGATATGTTGAACCTGCACAAAGGAAAAACATTATAAAAAAAGGCACGAAAATAATATGCACAATGAAGGTTTAATCAATATACAACATAGGCTGGTATCTACAAGCCATTCCCTTTACAGTGAGACAAGTATGAGAAACGATGTGAGACTCGTTGCTCCATTGTCAAATGTAAAAATCGGACTTCAATCACAGTCCCCATATTTCTCATTTAAGTCTAATCTAGTGGTAGTAACATTGTAGTTAAGACATAAGATTTGAGAAACAGTGTAATCTATTTACAGCTCCTAATTCAATGGCCAATGACCTGATAATTGCCGAGCATGGACTCTGGATTAGAGGTCGCTGTAATTTTTTTTTTCTTTTTTGTTTAAGAATTTATCTTCATGTCGTTGAAGATTTGAACATATATATAAGACAGAGGTTGTCCCAGTCCTTTTGAGCCGGACTAATTTCTACAGGCCGAGGGGAAGTCGGGTATCCCTTGTGGCTCCAGTGTGATAGTGTAGTTTCAAATCCTCAACCTCTAAAAGCAAACTGTGATCCTACGCCAACTGTGCTACCCCTTGGATTACTTGACATATAATGACACTTGAGTGTTTATCTTGCCTTATGCATATGTTATATACTCAAGTTCACAAATGTTTCAGTGCTCAATTGCAGATAAACACTTTATGAAGGCATAAAAAGGGTCTAGTCTCAATTATTTTTACGTTAAAAGTGAGATCACTTGAGGATTCTTTTTTAGCACGTGGGCTGCCTTCAGATCCAAAACCTACTCCATTTAATATTTGGGACGGGCTTAAATTAAGTGATATAAGTCCGAAGCCCGAAGCTCCAAGCCCAGCCTCATTAGCACCACAACCATAACAAATAGTGCTTGTACTCGGTACTTCATTTGCCCAAATAGCCTATAAGTGAATAAGTGATAGAAAGCTCAGCCTCACCCGACCCAATTGACTAATGTGGGCTCAAGTATCACATCTCAAACAAACAAGCCCAGGTCAAGCACTTTTGGCACATGTCGAGCTTGAGCCATTTACATGGCCTGTGCTTCTAAAAACTCTAGCCTGGCCCAAACCGATCCATGAACACCCATACTATAAATAAACTATACATGAAACAATAGGCCCTCTCAGCAAAATTTATCAAATAAGTGTTAATTCTGTTGCTAATTTGAATTTTTTTTTTTTACGCTGTCGGGGTTCCCAATCTTTTGGGCCGGACTAATCCCTCTGGGCCCAAAGGAAAGTGGATGAATACTTATTGGCCCCAAAGTAATAGCACTAGTGTACTCAACCTAAAAGGGGGAACTGTGGTCGATACCAAGGCTTCTAGTTTCGGTAAAGAGAAGAACTGTGGTTCTGACCACTCGACAAACCCCTTGCATCGATTGATAATTTGAACAGACGACAAATATAAAAGGATTGTGGATGGGCCCAAAAGGTCCCGTGGGACCCACACAGAAGAAAACGCGCGCGTATTACGCACCCTGCGCTCTTTATCATAACAAAACCAGAAGCTTTCGAAGAAGAAGAAGTAGAAGAAGCAGATCGAAATGGTGCATAGCGCCTACGACGCGATCGAGCTGGTGAAGAACCACTCCACCAAGATAGAGAGCATCGCATCCAACGGCTCCAAACTCCTTCTCGCTTGCGTCGATTGCTCTCTCCGCATCTACGCCCCACAGTCCGCTCCATCATCACCGTCCGATCCATCCTCCAATGGCTCGATCCAGCGCCAGCCCTACGTCCTCGAGAAAAACCTCGGAAGCTTCTCCAGAAAACCCATCATCGCCATGGAGATCTCCAAGTCCAGTCCTCTCCCTATCCGAAACCATTACCTTTCATCGCCTCCCAAATCTCGAGCTCGTCGCTGTTGTGTCCAAGTCGAAGGGCGTGAATGCGTATGCGTGGGATGATAGGAGGTGGGTTTTGTGCTTTGGGAGGCAGAAGCGGGTCGGGATCTTCAGGCTCGAGGGTAGTTTCTTTTTCTGAATTTTGATTGTTTCTTAGTTGATTGAGTGTTGTTTTTTATGCAGAAAGATGGGATGTTTTTGGGTTTTTCTTTTGATTTGTGGGAAGCAAGGATTTGTAGGGGTGATTGAGTGTTATTTTAGATGTAGAAGATGCAAATAGGAAGAAGAAAGGTGTCATCTTTTTGGGTTTTTCTTTTAAGTTTTGGGAAGTAAGGATTTTGGGGTTTTTGAGGAGGGTAGGTTTGGTGAATTATGCCTCTCTGTGAATTCTCTTCGTTTTCGGGCAAATGGGTATTGTTCTATCTATTGATCTTGATAGAGAAAGCATAAAAATGCAATCTTTTTTTTATATTTTTCTTTGAATTCTGTTCTTATATATTCATATATATTGTTTCCTAATCTGCTTACAATGATGCTGCAACGTTTGTTTTCTTATTGCGTAGGTGGTCGGGAATTTGTGGAGGTGAAATAGTTTAGCATTCCTGATATGGTAAAGTCAATTGCATGGTGTGGTGAAAATATATGTTTGGGTATTCGAAAGGAGTACATGATACTGAACAGCACAAGTGGTGTGTTATCTGAAGTATTCCCTTCTGGCAGGGTAGCACCACCTTTGGTTGTCCCTCTTCCTTCTGGGGAGCTACTTCTTGGAAAGGTACTGCTCTCCTTTCAGCTATCTATCGAGTTTTTGAGATGTTGAGGTCTAAGGTGAGGCATTTCAGTTGCCCAAGAAAAGATTGCCAATGCCAATCATGTGGTCGGCGCATTGTTCCCAACTAGGGGATTGGTCAAGGACTGAGTTCACAAGGGCTGCGCTGATTTAGGTCTTGCCTCAACCTATTATGTAATGACTGTAAAAAAAAAAATAAATAAATTAAGGGATTGCAACACTAGACCTTTATCCCATTTATATCCAGTCGGCTTTGTGGGGAACAACATACTCTGAGTATAAGGATTGAGCTTTTAACTCTATGTGCATGCTCTTTTCTCTCTACTTTAATGTTTCTCTTAACTGTGTACAGGATAACATTGGTGTTGTTGTGGACCAAAATGGGAAGCTTAATAATGATGGCAGGATATGCTGGTCTGAGGCCCCCGCATCTGTTGTCATTCACATTCCGTATGCAATAGCTCGCTTACCAAGATATGTGAAGGTAACTGTGCCATCCTGCATCATAAAAGTTATTGTTGTTGTTGTTGTTATTATTATTTTGGCAGTTTGTATTGATTTATGACATTTGAATTTGCAGATACGATCTCTTAGGGTCCGTTTGGGAGAGAGGAGGGGAGGGGAGGGAAAATTTGAGGGGGAAGGAAAATGAAGGGGAAGGGAGGGGAGGGAAAATTAATTTTACCTCCTCTTGTTTGGGAAGTGAAAAAGTAGGGGGAAGAAAAGTGAAAAAGTAGGGTTTTGTTTGTTTGTGAGATAGAGAGAAAATTACCTTTTTGCCCTTACTTTTATAAAATCTTTAAAACTTTTTTTACAAACAAAAGGGCAATTTGGTCTTTTCATTTATTTTCCCCTCCTCTCCCCCCATTTTCCCCCCATTTTTGGGGGAAATTTTTTTACACTTTTCCCCTCCCCTCCCCTCCCCTCCCCTCCATTTTCCCTCCCCTCCCTTTCCCAAACACCCTCAAAAAATATTTTCCCCTCACTTTCCCTCCTTTTTTCCCTCCCCCCCATTCCTCCCCCTTCCCAAACAGGGGGTTAGGGCTCCTTATCCACTGGTACAGACAGTTGCTCTTCGGAATGTTCATCTTTTTTTTCAAAGCAACAATTGTGTAATTGCTGTATTAGAAAATTCTGTTTATGGGGGCTGTTGGCAGTTCCTCTCGGTGCACAGGTGGGTCTTCTCGGTCAAGTTATGAGAATTCTTGTTATCTGTGTGTATGACTTTAGAGGAGGATGCGCACGTGGCCAAAACTAAGCATCAATTCAAGTTTTATGCACCATTGTTACTCCGTTCAATGGGTCCCATACATTTATCATATCCATATCCACGTGCACACGTATCCCTTCCATATATTGTCACTTACGTCAATCTGACACTGATGAAACTATTATCCATCACTGTGTTGAACTGAATGACACAGTTGCAGAACCATTAAACTTTTAGGCCCTAAAATCAAGTGTTAATATCATATGGGTAGAGTGGCCTTTGTTTCACACTGATATAGTTCAATCCATGAGGAATTGCTTATCAAATAGCCTATTCGCACCAGAATCCACACAGCCAGAGATTACAAGGAAAATCATGCAGATTCTCACGCAAATATAAACCTCTAATTGATTTCTAACACTTGGCCGCCTCAAAAGGGACGTTGATTTCCATGCCCCAGAAGGAAGAGAGGTGACACTCCTCACATACCCCTCCTCACCTCTCTCTCAATTGTACTCACAAAGAAAAAGGCAAGAAGATTAAATTATGTGTAACAAAACCCTATGTAATATCTTGCATGTGCAATTATATAACTTAACAGGTCGTGCAATTACAATCTTCATCTATGTTCAATCCAAACTAATGCAAGATTTGGCCATCATGGACAATCCATTGGATTCAATTCTGATGGGCAAGTCCTATGCCTATGCTTGATTAGATCTGCAATTCAGCATCCAAGATCCACGTGCATGTATTAACCACACATCCTCAATGGAGAGAAATCAATTTATATTGAGATTTTTACTGAAAGGGCCCTGTATTTTCGAATGAACTCAAAAAGATCTTGGGATTTTGTATTTTTACCCGAACCTCCCCAGTTTGATGGTGAAACACATAACAATTCGTTTTTATGGTGAAATGACAAGAAACCGTTTGTTTAATCTCAGAATACCTCACCAAACTCAACTTAGGAGGGGCCATATGGATTAATGATGACCAAAGGAGGCATGGCGATTAAAAAGCTTGGATGTGGATAAGAAAAACACGTAATATCAAGAAACATGTAATACAAGCCTATAAAATAATCGCGGCCCTTAGTTTTAGTCATTCAAAGTTTAATTGCTATATATTTTGTAAACTTTTTGTAATAATACCTAAGGTTGATTAATGTCTAAAATAGCGTGAAATGAGATCAGTTGCAACCAAGGGTCCTGATGTGTGTGAATGTATTGGATTGATCCGAAGTGGGCCCCCTATATGAAACTCCAAAAAGAGCATTTGTGAAACGGAGGTATATTGCCTTTTGCCTAAATTATCTGAGTCATTTGTTTTTCTCTTAGGGGCAAAAAATATGAGAGTCACTGAAGTAGCTATTCTTTGTACAATTTGACTATTAGTCACGGGGTTTTAGTAAGAACACAAAATACATGGGCCTTTTGGAGGTTGTGTGAAAATATAGGGGTCTCTTTCTAGTTTGTAAAAAACTCTTTTATATTTAATTGTACTGGGATGAAGATAAATAACATCTCGGAGAAAAAAGAGGGAGGAGAATTCGAATGGCCTTATTTTCCCCATTGGGATATCTCTTAATATCCTAGTTTCTATCTTTAAATCAATCACAACCATACTTTCTCTTACTAACATAATCTCCTGACCATCTATGATTCTTCATCTTAAGAACTTCTCAAGATGTCTACTTAAGTTTTTAGAGAGATCAAGGACAAAAATTAATAAATTATCTTACTACCATGTGGGTGTCAATATATCTCAAAAGTTCGGACTAGTGACATAGCCTGGCTCTAAAGCCATGTTACGATCCAACTAGCTAATACATCCAACTAGCCAATGTATCTCAAAAGCTATGATGCATTGATGCTTCAAAATGGGTAACGTATCGTGTCATATCATATCCGATACTTCACATTTTGTGTAAAATTTGTGCCCTGCTATGTCCATGGTGTATCCCTCCTGTATACATGCTGTATCTGTGTATCTGGGGTATGAAGCGAAAAACCAATCTACTTAACAGTAACCACATGTTCAAAGAGAAAAGATGTACCTAGTCTTCGAGAATTATACCCACAAAACCAGCTTTAATAAAGCCTTTAACAGTTCTCTTGACATTCATATGATTTCCATAGCTATTGTCTCAATCTCCAATAACAGGGATTGAAACAGCTTGTGTAATCTGGAATCCTTGGTCTACCATTTCTCCGTAGGATGTCAGACCTACATCAGGCAATCCCAACCCGGCAGCTGAAATTGAAAATCCTGCAAAACAGCAAGAATCAGTGACACGAGAAAAAGAACCCAAAAAAAGGGGAACCGGATCCAAGATCCTTGTCTGGACGGGTAGGTGGGGTTTGGGGACCATGCATTGGGGTTGGGGACATGCATCATGCATACTGACGTAATAAGTGGAGACAGCCCCGAGTGTGCGACAAAGCCACTGAATGCCTAGTTATGCCGTCCTCCAGCATTCTATGGCCGTTAATGTATTTGAGTGAGTGGCTGCTCTTTTTGTACAAAAGAACATATATGAGTTGCTAAAATAAAAAATTAAATTACAATAATAAAAAATGAAATAAGAGTACCTATCAGCCAAATGGTTGCAGCATTATCTGTCCCGTGAGATGGAATAATACCAATCCGATGGCTTCCTTATCTTATATAAGCAAGTCTCAAAGAGTCACACTTAGTGGGACCAGAAATCGCGGTACTTCACTAAGAAACCAACATTTTATTAATCATATTGTGAGTCTTATTAGTGGACCAGATCAAGTCTTATATTAAGTGAGATTGTATTCTCTGTTGACGTTAACCTTACTTGATCTAACGTGAGACTCATGGCATACGGGTCACACGATTTCCTACAATCTTCCACTTCGCACGAATGCCATATACATCAAATGTATCCCAATCCCATACACATCACATGCCTTGCAAAAACCTCTACAGGCATGTGATGTCCGGAAACTAGGTAGCAAAGCAAAACTGACCATGATTTAAAATTGCGGTACTTTTTACCATCAACAACAACTATAAATCAAAATATCAATCCTCGTAAGTCAGGACATCATGTATCGCTGTTTATTCGTTATATGTATTTTGTTTTAGAGTTTAATCTGGAGCCATCATGCACTATTAATTTATTCATTCCTTACCCTTTGAATTGATCAGTATTTAACACCTAAATTATTAAAGATTTTATTTAGATGTTTTATAAATACTTAATATGACAATGGCATGATTCCTTTAGAATAAATTTTATTGAGGTAAAATTTATTTTGAATTGATATATATATATATATATATGAATAAGTTGTTGACATTGGATATATATATCCAATGCCAACAATTTAAATATGAGGCCCCCACTTTTATCTTTCATGGTAAAATGAGAGTGTATCTCACATAAGCACCTCCCCATATATAATCTTACCACAACATAAAGAGCCTAAAGAGACTTTCGCAGGTCCCGGACATCCCTTCCAGCGTCAGTGCCCCTAGTTAAAAAAAAAAAATGAATTAAAGAGGTTGAGGAACTCCATTTCCAATTCCAACCTTCAAGGAAAATGCAGACATTGCAGGCTGCCCTATAATTAAGGATGATGTGATGAGAGGGTTAGATGACAAGGAGATGGGAAAATAGGAGAGAGGTTCTGTGCTTACCATTCCACTATGAAAGATTTTATAATGACACAAGATACACACGTACATGCAGACACGATTGTGGAGCTTCCTCACAACTTCAATACACTCTTATCATTAAAGAAAGGTGTTAAATATGGAGCAAGGCTTTCCTAAGCTCAAGCTTAGGATAAAAATTCGTAAGCTCATGCTTGTGGGACTCACCTTTGGTCCATCCAAATGGACCAAACACATGACCTCCCTAAATTGCACATGTCCATCAACTTTCGGTCAAATCCGAAATTATTGGACCATTGGATCGACTATGTATCGATCCAAATGGACCCTTGACCAGTAAACTTTTAGGCCCTTATGAAGATGATTGAAATCACGTTGAGGCTGATTTTTTGTAGAGAGAAAGATACCAGGGAGTCCTTGAAATGCCATCCATCCCCATGTGGGCCCCACCACATACTTGAGCTTGCCTTATCCTAAGCTTGAGCTTAGGAGAGCTAGCCTCGTTAAATATGTTAGCGAAACTTTTTAATTATACCTCCTGTCCAGCTTTCTCGTGGTAACGATACAAGTTCAGTTAGGCTTGTATAGTCTGACCGCATTCGATTTTGCAGGATATCTTTGTGACTTATGTAATATGGATGTGGTACTGCCTGCTAGCTGCGATTTGCGTATCAGAGAAATCAAAAGGCATATACTCAATTGTAACAGACTCGCACCTAAATAAGATTGCCGAATCACCACACAATGATCCCTCGTTTGTGCCAACCTCCATTCAACGTCAGGCGCTGGGTACTCCATTCATCAAGTGGTTACAAGAAGAAGAAAACAGTTGGTGTGGATGGTTTATTTATGGAGCACGTTGGGAATTAGCAGAGTCGAAGGCCATAGCTTGATTTGAATTTGTCAGTGTAGTGCTGGAGGGATGGGGAGCGCCGGTGGCACCGCCTCCCTTCCATTCTCCGCAGGTTCCAGGTGGCCTCGGGTTCCATATCCCTTCGACTTGTAATCTTCAAGATCTGAGTAGTTGACATAGGGGCTGCTCTCAAGAGGTAAACTCTCAAGCCCCTCTTCCCTTTTCCCGGTCTCTCTGCATTTTACATCGTATCTTCCTTCTGTTGCCCACTCTTGGACATGTCTTCAAGTTCAACAATGCTTTGGTAAATGTCAGCAATCTTTATCAGTTGCCGCAATAACAGTTGTGGTCATAACTATAAGCAATTCGAAGCCAGGGCTAGTTTGTTTGTTGGAATTCAGAGCACTTTTATTGGGGAGAATCACAAACTCTCCAAATGCTATCATGAATGCTTAGGTATAACCTTGCATATAGGAAGCTAGAATTTGGAGAGCTTCAAGGCCGAAAGTGATATTTCAAAATGTTGGATTTTTGGAATTCCACTAATGTAACTCAAAATTCCAACTGCTTCAGGGATGCAATGGACATTGCTCTGAGAAATTCTCAACACATTGAATTTTCATCAGATATTTCTCCAAAAGATCGTGTCAGGAACTGTCTGGAAGATGTTCATAGTCATTGATACCATACAACAAGACAGGCCATCACCTTGGCAGAGTAGCAATCACAATACTCGGCTTTACTGGTCTTGGACCTTAGGAACAGAAGAAAAGAAAGCCACCAGCCATTTGGATAAAAAAAAAAAAAAAAAGAAGAATCAACCACGACATCATTCTCCCATTAGATCACTAAATGGCAGTGTAGGAATCGCTCTTCACGACACAATTATACTGCTATCCCACCTGATGGCACATGAGGAATTGTTCTCCACAGCACAGTTCTTCCTTTATCTCCATTTCGATGTGAATTATCACTCATCATCAAGGAAATACTGCGTGCCTTACCATGTTACGATCTGGAAAATTTTATGGAAATTTAGCACTCCAATGATCAAGAGGTTATAATTATTATGCATTTATCTGCTTATTTCTTTCATTAATTTATCTGTTGCCATTTTCTCTACTTCCCTCTTTCCTAACCATTTTTTCTCTTAAGGAAATACTCTTCAGTTCAAGTTCTTTGCTGTGCTCTCTTATCATCTTCCCTCAGTTTTCCAAGGGAAAGGGAGCTTCATCGCTTTCATTTTTGTTTTGATTTTATTCTATTGCACTTATCTTTGAAAATGAACTCTTTCAAATTGATTCTGGGTCCATCGTTCATACATTTCTCCCATTTTGATGGACCGCTGGAACTCCATAAGGGATTCTGTCTTCCTCCTTGTGCTACTGTTAGTGGCCTGGAAGATCCAGTACTGCTGATCATTATCTTGTAGTGCTGTAATGAACTATGGCACCAGATCATGATCATCTTAAGACCTCACTTTCTCTGTGTTTCTCATTCTCTTGAATGCCATATATGCATAAAATAGTTTCTCAAACTTGAACAACAATCGTCATCTTGTCCCAATGATGTTGGGGTCGGTTATATTAATTTTTTTTTCCAGTTGGATCTACAGTGACCTAAATTATCAGATAAATTGTACTTCTTCAAATTCATTATCACCCCTGCTATTCACGTCTTCTTCGCCCTATCAATTTTCCTTGATGGTCCATAAACCTGCATGGAAAATTCTTTCCTCACCTACGGCATTGGTTTTCCATGTAGGCACAGATGCTCGATCACACACCTCAGATCCTGGGTGTTGCATGTGCAAGTCAAAGAGTTATTTCTCTCTTCTTCTTCTTCTTCTTTTTTTTTTTTTTTTTTTTTTTTTGCTCTTTGGCAGAGTCCAATAAGGTCCATCTTTTTAAACTGGTGGACCCGGGACTTGTACCCTTACATGCCATTTGGAAGTCTACTTTGTGTCTAATCCCTCGTCCTTTTCAAAAAGTTGAAATTGGAGATATGGAGCAGATAAAATCATAACAAACCAAGGGAAGAAATAATGCAGCGGTACGATGGTGGACTACGGCCCTCTAACCCCACCTCACATGCACATTTTGAGAAGACTCTTGCGTCTAACAATAGGGGCAAGACAAAATCATAGCAGACAAGGGGAAGAAATAATGCAGCAGGTTTCTCTGGTGTCTGCCAATTTTGATTCTCCCCTGACCATGAAGAGTGTTTATTTGCCTTATATTTCCTATTTTCTGTTTCTTGGTTGACCCCTTGTGGTTTGTATGCACCTCAATTTTAATCCCACAACTTACTTTGCCCGTACAATTTAACTCCAAACCGACCCTAACTAATGCCTCTCAAACACATCTATTTCATATTTTCCATCTATTTTTTCCTTAAATAAAAGAGTGCCCTTGCATTTTTGTATATTGCTTTATCCTCTCATTTATTATTATTTTTTTAAAATAAAACACAAGAAGTTTCCAAACCAATTTTAATATCACTTGTCATGTGGCATGTTAGCGGGCCCTTGGGTCTCACCATATAATAGGATGGTTAATAAGAAACAATTAAAGTCAATTAATATGGCTAATTTTTTTATGGATGACTGATCTACCAGTCCTTTTATATGATGGAACAATGAGCCACTAGAGGTGAAACTCAGCTGGGAAATATTGGTAAAGCCCAAGCCTGACTTGAGTTCCATGTTTTCAAGTGAGAACCAGGCTCCAACCAAAAAGAAAAAGAAAAAGTGAGAACCAGGCTTGGTTGCATGTTTTAAAGTTAGAGCAAGAATTGGAGTTCAAAACATAAGTCCAAGCTTGAGCCTTAGCCCTTAGCTGGATCAGCAGTAAGATACCTACCTAGGCTACCTTCCTTGTAAGAAGCTTGCCAGTGTATAGCAAGTGGCATGCCAAGAAATATAAAGGTCAATATGCACAAATCAGGAGCCCTTCACCACTGGTTTCCTTCTATGTTTTACTTAAGAGTTCTTTCCATGACTTGCTGTTTCCAATTGAATACATATGTTATGCAAAGAGCAGCTGTCTTTCCATTTGAGTACTTCTCCACCTTTGATTAGTGCACCCTTTTCGCACTCTTTTCATTCAATGATGTGGTAAGAGGTCCGATTTTACATTCATCACTCACCATTGGATAGAATCTAAAAAAAAAAAAAATCTATGGTTAAAATCCCCCACTAAAATTTGAGGCTGTTACATCAAGGGCTAAGATAATCTGATGAGTCTGATTTTTTTGGCTAACTCTCATCCATATCAAGGACTTTCCATCTGCCCTCTTCGCACTAATTTTCATGCATCGAAGTGAGCCCCACTAGCTGGACCACATTTGAACATGATGAGGTTTTGCTCCCAGGTCACCCTATTTTCTAGCCTTGAAGAAATCGTCAACGTATCTAATGTACTCTTTGGCCTTACAATTCAATGAGAAACGAGCAGATGTTCTATTTCTTCAAATGAGGGTCCAATATATGTCAGAATCATGCTGATCTATTCATCATTCATGATTTTACATCAACTATTTCTACAGTTTTTTCCCTTCAAAGGCAAACCCTAAGACTTCACCAACCTTTAAAAATTAAAAGTCATTCAGAAACATTGGGTCAATGGGTGACTTGGGGCTGACGCAAACAAGCCTACACCCAAGCATAGTTGTATATATGTGGCCCTGGGAGACCACTACTTTGGCGCACACCCAATTACTTACCCTTAATTTATTTGAATCAAAATTTTGTGGATGAAAAGTATGATCTTGGTATATTAGCAAAATTTATTGTTATTTTTACATCTGGATGTATAGTAATTGACTCAACATCATCTTGAAGTTGATCTTCTTCGAGCTCCCATCTGCTAAAAAGATTCACATCTTCCCAAGCTATGGATTTAGGTGTAGTGACTTTATTTTTTAAATTGGTAAGGAATAAAGTAGTTACTCTTTTTGATTTTTGATGAATAAGCAATTTCAGGGACAATTGTATTCATTACAGTATAATAAATTCTATATACGATTGCAACATTTTGTGATTGAGGCTCTATATTAAATCATTTTGTGTGGATGCCTAGAGTGATAGCTTCAAAGTTAGGAAAGCCATTAAAAAAGGCAGGGCCATCATGAAGACTGGCTTCAACCATCCCTATTAGGGAATATTTGAATGATTCAAGTCTTTTATCTCGAACATAAGCAATACAAGATATATTTAAATAAATTCTGGTTAATGGCTTTATTGCAATTTAAATAAGTCCTATATGCATGTATTTATTTTTTAATTTATGCATGTCTATTCTTTTTAAAGGAATTAAGTGTAGATTTTCTTTACTTTGCTGTATTGAGAGGATTTCTTCAACCGTCTTAATTACATAATTTAATTTCATGTCATTGGAACTTTATTTGTGATTTTATAGCACACTAATTGTAAATTTAATATAGAAACTTAGGACTTTTCTTTTAAGATCTTAATCTAATTAGCTCCTCCGAGATTAGACTAGAGTTCCCTAAAACCACATAATTGAACGAACCATATCACGGGTCAAAGATCTAACAGCCCTTTCAGTGGATCCAAGTGAGGATGGGCGAGCCCTATAACATCTTCTAGACGGCTTTGAATTTCAACCAGTCTTTGTCCCTTTTCCGATCAAAATATCTTTTAGTTTTGACTCCATACCTTCATTTTTGGCTCACAAGATTTTAAGGGAGAAGAATGGTCTAAAAAAGAAAAAAAAAAAAAAAAAAGGATTGGTAAGACCATCCAATCTATGAGATTTTCAATGCACCCGCCATTTGGATTTTGGAGTGTGGAGCATCTCTGTAAAAGGTGTGATTTACTGAAGTGCAAAAGATTGCATGCCTTTGGACAGATTGCTGCCTTTCAAGTAAGTTGGTGGAATGCGTACCTAAAAGACTAGAGTGACAATACATCTTGTGTGGTCCTAAATGTTTAGATTTTGAGAGGCCTATGACATTCTAGCCACCCATTCATTTAGACTGTACACACCTGGCTAAGCAGAGACAAACAAGTATCTACATTAATCAATAGGTAAAAACATATCCAGTACCCGTACAAGAAATCAAGATGTCTAGAACATGAACATCACCATTGAACATATTGGCCTTGGATGCGGAATACAGTTGTAGTAGAGGCATTTTCACTTACAAGGTTTCTGCATGTTGGAATTTCAAATCCTGACATTCATAAGGGGGTCTGCCTTTAATTCAGTGGGATCTAGTGTCATGGAGATGGAGGGCAGGGAATGGGACCGCAGAGTTAGATTCACAAGGGGAAGGTTGAACACTCCCTTCTTATCATCACGGTGATAGTGTTTAATAAATGAAAATCTCGTGCCTCGTTGAATTGTTATAAAATAACTGCCATCCAAGTTTTTTGCAGGGCCTTTATGTTGGATGTCTAGTGACGCTACATTCCAAGCATGGGGCTAGTTTTTTTTTTTTTTTTGGGGGGGGGGGGGGGGGGGGGGGGGGGGGTGGTGTTCCCCTCCTCAAATCCCTCCCCTTTCTTTCGATATAAGAGGGTAAGAGTTTCCAAGCAAAAATAGAAAAACAGAGAGAGGATAAGAATTTAGGCTATTTATATTTCTACTTTTGCCTTTCCTCATTTTTTCAATTTTATTCATAAGAGAGGGAAAAATTATCAAAGATTAGGGGCATTTTCATATTTTCTTCTCTTTAAAAGATATAATGAACTCAACATGTCTATCCATTAATTCTTTCCCTGAATTTTCTGGATTTGTCCCTCATCAAACATGAATCAAAAGAACGGAACTTCAAAGTGGAGCCTCATCTAATGAAAATTCTGTTGAAAATCTAAATTGTTCTGAATGGACATCCTCTTGTGGGGCTTTCCGATTTTTAGGAGCTAGTCTCACATTATGATTACGCATATAACTATTAGCATAATTAATGTGGCTCAATTTTATTATGCAACAACTCTAGTGGAGTAACTCTGGGGGGATATCTTATAGATGGGATCCTCTTGGGCTCCCGGATACAATTTTGTGACGGTCTTAAGTGAGGTTCAGTTAAGAAAAATGGAAAAAAAAAAAAATGAAAACATGGCCCAACACCAAATATATCTATACAAAATATTAATTTTTTATAATATTTTATTGAAGTATTTTAAAAGTTATCACTCGCAAGGGGCAGGGGCTTTCACTGATATGGAGTACTCATTGATTTAGAATTTTTATGGTTGGGCCCACTAAGTGGTCTCTTGAAAATTCTGATGGTGATCTTATATAGTTTTGCATTTTATTTTATTTTCCTTGTGTGTAAAGTGCCCACTTAACAATGGGTTGGCAAGTGGGCACAGCCTAAATTGAAACGGTCCATTTATAAGCATGATTTTATTTTATTTTTTCTATAAAGATAAAGGTTCTTTCTCCTACTTTAATGATTTTCCCTGCTTTTTCCCTTGCAATATGGAGTACGGAGTGGACCCCACCTCTGCCTTTCTCTCTTATCAGAAAAAAAAGGGTAATGATGTATCATGTAATTGGCCGACAACACATGACCTCTGGTAGAAAAATCAACACCTACAAGGAGATGGCACACCGTAGATATATGGTCGACCATGTGGGGCCCACTTGAAAACATTTCTAATTTTTGAGAGTCGATAGATGGAAAGGTTTCTTTGAGGATAAAGGTGGTGCAAAAAATCAGCTCCATTAGATCATTCCAGGCCCTTGATTTAATACCCTTAAGTTTCAATGGCCTTTTTAACCGTACACTTTTTGAAATTTTAATCCAACGGTGGTAAGCAAGGGCACCTCGAGCATAAAATCCAGGTACCGTGGCAGATTATTGGGTATAAGAATGTGATGGGTGATGCACTGATCAAATATGGCCCCGAAGTGGCACTCATAGAGCGCTGTCCTGTACATGCGGTCAGTTCGACGGAGCAAATTGGCCTTTGTAGTGATGAATACATCTCAGCCCTTCTAAGCCAATCCATCTCAACCGTCCAAGACTTGCATTGATCGAAGACTTGCTTTGCGAGCTCTAGCTATATGAGGGATCTGAGTGTCTTTGGTTTGAACAATACTTTTCTATTCATTTATTTTTTAAATTACTTAATCCATATAGGAAAATAAGATACTCATTCTCGTTCATTTCATTGATTTTTTGATTTTCTACTTTCACTGTAAAAAAAAAAAAAAGGTTTTTTATTGATCCTACATTACTTTCACTTGACTCATATATGATACTCATTCATTTTTTGACCCATATAGCCTATAGGATACTCATTCATTTTTATTGATTTTCTGATTTCTACTGTCATCGGCCAAAAAAAAAAAAAAGTTTTTAACTTCATCATTTTGCTTGTTGCATTGTATTGCCGGTCTCAAGCCCGAAAAAAAGGAGGAGGGTTTAAAGTCCGGTTCACACCGGTTATCTGGTGACAGCAAAAATAATTAGAGAACGTTTTGCTTCTGTCTAGGATCGGGCTAAGCCCAGGCTGACGCTGTCCTAGACCGGGCTCATATGGGATGGAATTTAATGTAAGCCCGTTCAATTTAGGGCCGAGATTGAACAACGCCGGACAGACCCGTCCTTTTTTTTTAGGATAAGATTGTACAACTTAATCCCAGCCCCACCGGGCCGTCCCATTAACAGGCGTACCTAAAAGGAAACGGTCAATTTATAATCACGATTATTTTTTTTTTCCTAAAGATAAGATTCTTTCTCCTACTATAGTGATTTTCTTTGTTTTTTCCCTTGCATTATGGAGTACGGAGTGGACTCCACGTCTACCTTTCTCTGTCATCAGAGAAAAAGGGTAATGTATCACATAATTGGCCGACAGCACATGACCTCTGGTATAAAAATCATCACCTACGAGGAGATGGCACACCGTAGATATATGGTCCATCATGTGGGGCCCACTTGAAAACATTTCTAATTTTGGAGAAAGGATAGATGGAAAGGTTTCTTTGCTGATAAAGGAGGTGCAAAAAATCAGCTCCATTTGATCATTCTAGGCCCCTGTTGTAATACCCTTAAATTTCAATAGCCTTTTAGCCGTACACTTTTTAAAATTTTAATCCAACGGTGGTAAGCAAGGGCAACTCGAGCATGAAACCCAGGTTCGGTGGCAGATTATTGGGGATATGAATGTGCAGGGAGATGGACTGATCAAATACGGGCCAAGTGACCCTCATTTAGGGCTGTACTCTACATGCAGTCCGCTCGCTAGAGCAGATTGTCCTCTGTAGTGATCGATGTATCTCAGTCCTTCAAGATTCCAATGGTCACTGTCACCTTTAAGCCCCTCAATCTCAACCGTCCAAGACTTGCATAGACCCAAGGCTTGCGTGGGCTTCTAGCTATATGAGGGATCTGAGTGCCCTTGTATAACGCACAGCACAAGATCAGGAAATCACCACCCATCAGGTATGTTATGATCTCAATCCTGGATACAATTTATTTCATTACTTATTATGATGTGAGAACTCATCCTCGTCTTTTGAAAGGATTAAGATTTTGGTCTCTTTTTTCTCCTTCAATCTTAGTTTACCCCCGCCTAAGTTGTTCTATGACAACTCAAAACTTCAAAATCTTCAATTAAACAGAAAAAATCACCCATACCAAGGTGTTGCCCAATTGGTTAGGCATCTGAATTAATGTTGATTACTCAATCCATGCAGAGTGTCTTCATACTCTCGGGCAAAGGTAAAACTGATACTTTATTACAATAGTCCATAATATACAATAAATCCGTAATTACTAGAGTCCTCCACGCCCTTAAGCAAGGAAAATTTAAAAAAAAAAAAAAAAAAGCCTTGCCAAAAGAATGAAAAACAAAAAACAGTCCTAATCTAATTTGTCAAGATGCCACTAGAGGTGGGGGTGTGTGTTCATTACTCACTAGATTTATTGTACGTTTGTGTAACTGGTTTTCCGCGGAAAAATCGAGGATTGCAAAAATGATTTTCTGCACTACACTAACATCTATGTTTGGTGTGGCCATTTTTGTTCATGGAAAAACACAAAAATATGCTTCTTTTTTTTTTTTTTTTTGGAAAATAAAATCTAATGGGGTGGTTGGAAAAGAAATTCCGCATGAGAGAAAAATCTCGAGGAACTGTTTTTTTTTTTTTTTAAGATGCATCCCATTTAGTAATAGAAAAAAAGACAATTGCCTCTTTTATCACCAACATGATCAACTTTGAAAATGCAATAGACCAAAACTTCAAATAAAGGCCAAAGTGCATCAAATGGATGGACATGATTAATTTGATGAGTCGGTGCAGATCTTGACCCATCCTGGCAGCTGATGATGATAGATACTAAACAAATACATCTGAAAAATTGTGGCCCAAAGCGGTACCCAGATCATGTTACCAGTACTATCCCATTATTCTGATTTATTTGCTCTCTTGTGGGGCCCCAATTTGTGATCTGAACCCATCAGCATTCTCATAAAGACGATAAACACCAAGGTGTAGATTTTTTGTCTTAGATCTAGGGATGTAAATGAGTATCCGATTTTCCGATTACCTGGAGGTTCCAACCCGCTAAAAACCGGGTCTGGGTCCTAGTTTAGGCCCCAATAAGTAAATGTGTCCGGGTCCGGTTCCACATTGGTTCGGACCCGTGGACCCGAGACCCGATATATTACTTCAATTTTCGAAAATCTCTCCTAAAAACCATGTTTTTTTAATATCATTCTCTACCTAAATCCGGACCCAGATCTAGACTCGTCCTATATATGGTTCTGGTTTCGATTCCGGAACCAAGAAACCGGTTCCGAAATGGTTCCGGGTCCGGATCCGGTTCCACCTTCTCCTTAACGGTTCTGGTTCCGGGTCCACCATGGACCCGAACCGGAGCCGACCCGTTTACAACCCTACTTAGATCTTTACTAATTTCAAAAAATATGAAAAAATTTAAAAACATTCTAAGCCCATTTTCAATTTTTTTTAATGCATCCCGTAATTCATGATGAGCCACTCTGTGAGAAATAAGATTTTAGTTATTTTATATCTCTTGAAATAAAATTCACAGCAACTTTGATGATAAATTTTAACTTAAGATAACACTTACAAGTTTGATGATAATTCCAACTTTTAAAAGTTATAAATTAAAAATAAAAATTACAAGTGCCGTAGTTTCCTGAAAATAAAGTTTACAATAACTATGACGATAAATTTTAACCTGAAATAAATTTTAAAAATTACAATTATGATAATTTTTTAGTACTATGATATTTCTAATGCTAAAAATTCGCCTTCTACTTGAAAGGGGGTATTTATAAATCTACCAAATGTTGAAATGACACAAACCCTAATATGACCTCTTTTGGTTGTTGTGGGATACGGTTGTGAAACTATCAATAAACACCCGGCCGTGCCCTTCCATTGGCCATGACGGGCTGGTCAAAGTTTTGGGGCTAGTGCAGCCTAGCCCAATATTATACACCCCTACTTGTAAGCCCCCGCTTCATTATCCAAACTATCGTCTATGTCTACGATGAGCTGTTTATTTTTTGTAAAGTTTAGGGGTCCTGGAGCCCACTACACAGAAAACTATATATAAATCTCTTATTCCCTTCCCACCTCATACATGATGTATGCATATCTAGTTAAAAATGTAGTAAAATGCATTACTATTGAGAATGATATGAAGTTGGTGTTTGCAACAATTCATTGTCATGTTTCAATATTTAAAACTTAATACGTAAATTTGATTTACATATCTCAAGCATAAAATAACAAATAACCCAAACAATTATAAAATAGGAAGCAATAAAGTTATATTCCTTGCTAAATCCATGAGTGGTGGCACTTTAAAATCCCAACAATTCCGTTATTCTTTTTTTTTTTTTCAAGGACGGCCTGGCGAAGGGGGCTAGAACTACAAGAGTACCCCAGGGGAGAAGAACGTATTATAACCTTAGGTTCTTCATGCTTTTTATCTGCGATCAACTTGATTTCATTTTCTATGAGGAGAAAGTTAAATTCCTATATGCATGTGTGATATTTTAAACCCTAAGAGGTAGCTTAGTTGACCTAAGACCATTGTTTTCTCTTTGATGTTGAAGATTCGAAATTGCGCGACCACACTAGTGCCACAGGGGATTTACCCGGCTTCCCCTGGGCCCATAAGGATTAGTCCGGCCGAAAGGGTTGGGACACCCTTTGTTATCGAAAAAAAAGTGTGATCATTTCAATGATGAGCCCCCTCATTTATTCCTTCGCTATTTACTTCTTCAACTATGTGATTGTGTTTTACTTTATATGTTGATTCTATTTATTTGTGCTTTATAGTAAGTTTTCCCTAGGGCCAGCTTGACCATAATCCAAGAAAAGCCCTTGCTTTACCTTAAAAAATACGGCCCCCTAATAAAAATTAGTATCCTTTTGGTAAAATAATAATAATTAGTATCATCTCCTATTAAAGCCATCTTTTCACATTCCAAAAACGCATCAAAGAAATTCTCATCTTTTTTTTTTTTTTTCTCTCCCAAAAAAAGGCCCCATAATAGTAATTAATATCACATCTCAATAAAGTCATCTTTTCACATTCCAAAAAATCATTATAGTAATTGTCATCCTTCTGGTAGAATTGATTGTTTTATGATGAGACTATTTCTTCAATTTTAAATAATTTAAATATATAAAAGTATTTTTTCTTTTTATTTAATTTTGAAAATTTAAAATCACTAAGACATTGATAGTTTGAAAAAAAAAATTATTAATCTCGAATGTTCATTGAGAAATGATAGTTTTTCTTATATTGATGGTTTAGATTTGTTTTTAGAATTAAAAGTTTTTACAGAAATTTTATAAATAGAAGAAAACACTCCAATTGACTATTTAATTATATAAAAAGACTAGATTCTTTTTTCAAATGCATACATTGCTTACAGAATATTATTGACAATACTTGTAATAGTTACTTTTGCAGGAAGAAGTTTTTTCAAAATTAAATTGGTAAAATCCTACATAAGATTCACAATGTCGCTAGAAAGATTAGGTGAATTAGCCATACTATCAAGTGAAAAAGATATGTTAATAAAACTTTAATATAAAAACATAATTAGTAATTTTACATCACAAAAAGCTTGAAAAATAGATTTTCAATAAAATATTTATAATATTATTAAAAAAAATAGAAAATGCATCATTTAGGATTGTCGCTTTAGGTCTCAAATTGTTTCGAGCCGGCCTTGATTTTCTCCTTGTTGAAGTATGTGCCACAATGGCAATAAGGTGATTAGGTTGTGGGCTTCAAGTTTACTTCTACCGTCCATGAGAAATTAGAATTTTGGTATATGATTGGTATGAGACAAACTAAACTAGGGTTGCCCGGGGTGGATTATGAGAATTAAACTCGGTTTATGCTCAATAGAGGTGGAAATAGGGGGCAGGGGTAGCAATGGCCCCCCAAATTTATTTTTTTTAAGAAAACCCCTAGATGTTATATAAAATTTATGACTTTTTTATACTAGCCCCCTATTCTTTTATTATTTATTTTTTTATTATTATTAATTTTTTCATAGTCCCACCTTCGCAACCCCCCAAGGAAAAACCCCACCCCACCGCCAGAAAAAATAGAAGATTTTCTAGTTCCACCACTAATGTTAAGGCCGAGGGCTTGTTTTCAAAGTTAGGTTTAGGCCTTGTCTGGTATCTCTACTCTTATTCCAAGAGCGCCATCCAAAAATAAAGCCATCGGAAAAAGAGGCTAACTCTTATTTTAACAATCCCAAAAACGGGCCTTTCATTTTAAGTGGATTTAATGGCAAAAACCGTTTGCTGTAAATAGGTGTAAGATAATGGGAAGTTTGTCTTTTAGATTGTTGGTTTTGGTGATAAAAAGGACCTATTTGCCCGATGATTAAGGTGGTGGACTGATATGGTTGAGAAAATGTGGCTGGTTGTACATTAAGACAAAAAAAAAAAAAAGAAAAAGAAAAAAAGAAAAAGAAAAGAGGCTATTATTTGAAATATTAGAAAAGGCGTGTGATTATATGTAGATTTCCCCTTTTTTACAGGGGTCTTGAATCCACATATCCAACAACACTTGAGGGATAGATTTTCCGAAGTCTTGTGAGAGTTGTTTTTATGAAGAATTGTAGTTAAATGCATGATCTTTATATAAACTTGTGATAGAAGAGCCTCTGAGATTAGTACTGCTTTTGCACATTTATGTGGAGAGCAGCGTCACTCATTTGGGGACGTTGCCTATAATATATGGCAGAGTTTTCATATTGAGAGCTATTTTGTTATACGATTATAAGAAAGCTAGCTTGAAACTTGCCATATCTAGTTTGAAATCTTCTAATTCTTAGTCACACTTTGAATATAGAGGCCCATGTCTTTATTAATGTTCTTTGCAACTTGTAAATCATTGTAATGATGATTGATTTCTAATTCATTTATAGACCTTTCTAACCTCTACCTCCATTATTAACTTGAAGTGGGCCTCACAAGGTGGTTCTCATTTTACAATATTATAAGAACTAATTCTCATGGGAAGGAAAAAAAAAATCTCTCTGCACACAGAAAAAATTAGATTTGTTCATTCTTTCAATAGATGTATTCGTGTTTATTAAATTATCTAAAGACGGTGTTTATTCATTACCCTAATGTTATTTATGCCATTGCTTATGTCTACAAATTGTGTTCTAGTTTCTTAGCAGGAATGGACATGATCATTGGACCTGTTTTAGAAATTGTGAAACTCGCGTGGGGTCCTATAGGCCGCCGAATTGGTTATATTAAAAACCTCAAAAAGAATATGAAAGAACTCGACAAACATGATTTGTTTGCTGCAAGGGATGATGTGTTGAACAAGATAAATAGCAGCAAACCAAAAGAGGTTTGTAACAAGTGGCTTGAGAATGTGAAACAGATAGAAGATGAAGTGAATGCCATTCGAGAAGAATATTACGAAGACAAGAAATGTCTTATAGGGTGGTGTCCTAATATCTACTCTAGGATGAAGTTGGGAAAACGTGTAGAAGATATTATCAAGGAAATGACCAATCAAAGCAAAAAATGGCTAGAATTCCATGGAAAAGAGTTGCCTGATGAACCATTGGAGAAAGTTTTGTTACAAAATGTACAGGTTAATTCATCAATAGCAGCAGAGCTTAAATTACAAAAGATATTGGGGTTTATAAACGACGTCAAAATCCGAAAGATTGGAATTCATGGAATGGGTGGGATGGGCAAAACAACAGTGATGAAATTGTTGAACAATCAACTCGGAGGTTCCCAGAAATTTGAAATTATCATTTGGGTAACTGTCTCAGGAGAAGGAAATCAAAGAAAGGTGCAAAATGATATTGCAGTCCGTCTGAAATTGCACAACGTATCCAATGAGTCTGACGATCGATTAAAAGCGGCTATATGTCAACATTTAGAGAGGAAGAAGTTCTTATTGCTTTTAGACGATGTTTGGCAGAAGATAGATTTGTTTGATATTGGAATTCCACTTTTAAATCAAGATAATGGATGTAAGGTTGTGTTGACCACTCGAGACTTTGGCATATGTCAGCAAATGGAGACGGATGGGGAAATACCAATGGAGAAACTCTCCGGAGAGGAGGCATGGAGCCTCTTCAATGAAAAAGTTGGAGATGTTGCCATGTCTCTTGATATCGAAGCAATTGGTAGAGATATCGTTAAAAAGTGTGATGGTTTACCACTTGCCATCATCGTAATTGGTTCATCATTGCGAAAGCGTCGTGATGTTCCTCTGTGGACCAATACTCTAACGGAATTGGAATCACCACGTACATGTCAAATTAAAGGCATGGAAAAGGAATTGTTCTCCTGCTTGAGAATTAGTTATGAACGCTTACCAGATGATTTCCAAAGGAACTTGTTTCTGTACTGCTCATTGTACCCAGAAGACTATGAAATAGTGATAACTGAATTGGCAGAGTATTATTGGTTGGAGGGCTACATGGAAGGTGTTGATAGCATTGAAGGGGCGTGGAATAAGGGGTGGCACACGGTAAGTAATCTCGTCGATGCATCATTGTTGGAGAGAGGAAATAGTGAAAAACATATCAAAATGCATGATATGATAAGGGTTTTTGCATTGAATGAAGCTTCAAGGTTCTTAGTAAGAACTGGTAAGCATGTAAAGCATCCACCAGAGGAGAAGGAATGGTTGCAATCGCAAAAGGTATCATTAATGGGTTGTAGTTTGGTACGTCTGTTGGAGAGGCCGAACTGTAGCACTTTGTCCACATTATTGTTGCAAGATAATGATCAGCTGACAATGATCCCCGATTCCTTCTTTGAATGTATGCATTCTCTATGTATTCTAGACTTGAGTCGGACAGAAATAAAGTCCTTGCCTTCTTCCTTGTGGACTGTGGTTAATCTCCGCGGTCTCTATTTGAAGGATTGTATGCAATTAGAAGGACTTCCATCCCAAGTAGGAGCGCTCAAGCAACTTGAGGTGCTTGATTTAACAGGCTACACAGCAATTAAATATCTGCCTAGCGAGGTCGGGGAACTAACTTGTTTGAAACGTTTGATAGTGGGATTTCAAAACCGCAACTGTTCTCAAAATGATGACGAGGACACTAAAGAATGGAACATGAAGTTGAGAGTTCCAACTGGAATAATTCCAAAGCTTCTATTATTGGAAGAACTGAGCTTGTATGTCGCTGTTAAAAATGTTAGTGTTGAAAAGGAACAGTGGGATGATGAAAGCATGGAAGTCGTGATTGAAGAATTATGCAGGTTGGAACGTCTTACTTATCTCGATGCATACTTTCCAAATGTGGAGTGTCTCGAGCATTTTCTACGTCATAGCAAATCGGTGAAAGCAACCTCCTCCTGGTTTAGGAGATTCCGGTTTCGGGTTGGCACTGAGTTAACGGATAGTTGGTTGTTTTCTCCTGAAGTTCAAGAAGGGAAAAGATGTTTGGTATATAATGGTGGTTTTGGGACGTCACATGCCGCCATTATGGAGACTCTTGCTCGTTGTTCTGATTTTCATCTACAGGGTCATCACACTGCAAGAAAGCTGTCAGAGTTGGGCCCGGCAAACATGAATGAGCTGAAAGAATGTTATGTCGAAAGCTGTGAAAAGATGGAAACTCTCTTTGATGGAGATGAGAAGCAGGAGGCTTGTGCACTGCTACCCAACTTGGGGATGCTTGTCATTATGAATCTTCCAAAATTGAGGAGCTTATGTGATGGTCCATTGTTGCGCGGAAGCCTCTCCAAACTAAGACTTCTAAATTTATTTAATTGTAAAAACTTGAAGAAGGTTTTCCAATTGGGTATTATTCGACAACTCTGTAGTTTAGAATTCCTCTGGATTGTTGGTTGTACGAAGATGGAAGAGATAATAGAAATTGAAGAGGAGGAGGAGATATCAATGTCTGTCGCAAGCCATACCCATAATGTTATAAGTTATAATAATGATAGACTCATCCTCCCTAATATCAAGTTTATTAATCTCTGGTCTCTTCCGGAATTGGGTAGCATTTGCCGAGGGTTTTCTAATTTCGAATGGCCATCACTTGAAGCTATTGATATTTCGAAATGTCCCAAGTTGAAGAGTCTCTCCTTCCTCTCCAATAGCACCAATATTGTAGCACCTGCACTAAAGAAGATTGGAGGCTCTAGTGAATGGTGGGAAGCATTGGAGTGGGAAGACAATGACATCAAGCAACGACTCCAACCTCTTTTCTTTGAATCTTGGTAATGATCTCTGCTGCAACCACCTCCTCAGTTCACTTCATCGCATGCAATTTTTCATATCGTTGCTTATCAAGACGGAAACAAGCACACGGACGACAGACACTGTCATAAGCTAGATCTAACAGGTAAATATCTCTTTACATTTCTTCATTTCTTTTACATCTCTTTTGTTCTTCGTCTGCGTGTATTTTTTCCTTTTTCATTAATGGGTTGCTTAGAAAATTCATAGAAAAAAGATGATGATCTCCGTTTGTTTAATGATATGCAAGGCCAAAAATGGGATATAGATTGAACATGATAAAACCACCACATCATTTTTTGTCTTTGTTGGATAAGATTGAATTCGATCACATGTGCCCACAAAGTGGTTGATGAAATGTCTCAACCAGTTAATCTTTATTTAAATATGCTTGTTCCCTTGACTGGGCTTTTTGTTACGTCTCTGTTACAAGTTCAAAAACTATTGTTCTCACTACAGCTAAAGTTCTTGCTTGATCTTCTAAGCTTTTTCTTTCTTTTGAAAAAAAAAAAAAATGTTTCCTATTGTTTGTATGCTTGAAAATTTTTCCATAATTTATCATGCTCAATTTAGCTTCATCTACAAGGTTATGCAATCACTCTGTCTATGACAAATCACATTCATATGGAATTCTTCTTTGACAATAAATTTGCTCAAGAGCTTTATCATGGTTTATATTATGTTTAAAATAGATCCCATACGAATGTAAGAAACCTGATCTATTTCTTTCTCTGCGTGCAAGTGTTTGTATAATGAATGAAGGGGCCTATTTGGTTGGACTTTCAACTTGCATAGGCTGTTTGTAAGAGGATCTTGAGTGGACCAATTTCCAAAAGGTAAGTTCACAGCATCATCACACTTTCATTGAGAGGTTTTTGTTCTCGCTTTTCTATTGTTATTATTATTGTCGTTAATATTATTTTTTTAATTTTTAATTTAGGAAATAGTTGGGCAAAACCAAGTTCCTATTCAACTAAAATGTCTGGAGAAATAATTGGTGGAGCCTTGTTGCCCTTCTATATGATATTTCAATTTTCAACCCAAATCGGTAAGGTCTCTTGTTTAAGGTCCAGTTTGATTGCCATCTGTTTTTCCTTTTATGAGTGAAGTGGTTTTGTTATGACCAATATGTCTGAGGTGGACTTGAACCATCTTGTTCACATCTTAGGGTGAAATGTATGTGCATAAAAAATTAGAAGTCTATATGGTATAGGTGGCCTTTGTAGGGCCTTGTTCTATTCTATCTACAATATGTTGTAAAGGAAATGAGTTCTGTTAAAAAAAAAAAAGACAGAAAAAAGAAAAGAAGATCTGTTGAGATGATTTTGAGTATGGCTTTGAGTACTAGTTTTCTCTTGCAATATGACTGAATGTGTCTTTCTCATTTGTTATAGATAAGGATTACCATTTATAGGATACTATTACTATTTAAACTGTGTTGTTGCCCAATCACATGGATAAGATTTGAATTTTTTTACTATTTTATTTATAAAAATTGCGTTGTGACATTTTCTGCATATCTTCTCTGGTTTGGACACATACAAAGCACATGGGAACATGAATAAGTTGTTGGTTTTGTATATGCAAGAGGAATGTTTTTTAGTACCACCAGTGCTTGATCCACTTTCTGTTTTTGTTCTGTTTGGTTTGGAAAGTTGTGATTTCTTCTAGGCTAGAAAATAGGTTGACCTGGGAGCAAATCTCATACTGTTCGAATGTGGTACAGCTAGTAGGGCTCACTTAGATGCATGAAGTAAGTTAGTGCGAAGAGAGGGTAGTTTGGAAGGTCCTTGATGGATGAGTTAGCCAAAAAAATCAGCCTCATCAGATTATTTTAGCCCTTGATGTAATAGCCTCAAATTTTAGTGGGGGTTTTAACCATAGATTTTTTTTAGATTCTATCGAATGGTGAGTCATGAATATAAAATCGGGCCTCTTATCACATGATGGGATGAAAAGAGTGCAAGAGGGGCTGTACTAATCAAGGGCGGAG
>QPKB01000230.1:0-39292 GCA_003546025.1 Camphora micrantha
GCGCATCTAAAGCCAGAAATCCTTCAAATGGATTTCGAGGCGTAAGACTAGAGTACGACACCCGAAACCCCCGTTCGCGAAAAACGCGATCCCAGATTTTTCTAGAGGGAGTAATTGGACCGCGAGTCACATGAAACACAGTGTATAGTCAACGATTTGGTAGAGCCGCATAGTTTTTGCGTTCGAACAGAAGTTTCGTACGATGCGCCCGAAGTTCGGACTGGAGCCGTTTCGGACGCATAAATCGAAGAAGTGTTTTCCAAACCCAAGATTCGCTCGAGACCCGTTTTCAACAGAAAAGGATCTCGAAATAACCTAAAATGCGCATCTCAACCCAGAATCCCTTCAAATGTATTCCGCGGCGCAAGACTAGAGTACGACACCCGCAACACCCGTTCGAGAAAAAAGTGATCCCAAATTTTCCTAAAGGGAGTATTTGGACAAAGAGTTGCATGAAATAGAGTGTAGAGTCAACAATTTCGTAAAGCCGCTTAGATTGTGCTTTCGTACTGAAATTCCATGCGACGCGCCCAAAGTTCGGGCGAGAGCATTTTCGGACGCAGAAATCCCAAAAGCGTTTTGTTTCGAAACCCAAGATTCTCCCGACACTCGTTTTCAACGAAAAAGGATCTCGAAATAACCTAAGACGCGCATCTCAACAAAAAATCCCATCAAATGTATTTTGCGGCGTAAGATTAGTGTACGATAGCCGAAACCCCCGTTCGAGAAAAAAGCGATCCTAGATGTTTCTAGAGGGAGTATTTGGACCGAGAGTCGCAAGAAACACAGTGTAGAGTCAACAATTTCATAGAGCCGTATAGATTTTGCTTTCGTACAAAAGTTCCGTACGACGCGCCCGAAGTTCGGGCAGAAGTCGTTGTAGACACCTCATTTGGCCCCCTACGATAGCATTAAACACCTGTCATATATAATGGTGCCCCCATTTCACCCATAATTGAATGGTTAATGGCATAATTCAAATTAATTAATGACGATGAAGATGCTTGTTGATAATTTTAGACTTAGTTCGACGATCTCTAGGAATTTGTGAGAGAAAAAGCCGAATCACGTCAAGATCTCGAGACCAACCCACTGTTCAAACAAAGAAATGAGCTATAGCACTTTCCAAACCCCTTCCAGACTACATAGAAAACACTCAGGTTGTTCCTGAAAAGATTACGTTTAGTTTGCCTAAGTACGATGTGATTAGCATAAATTAAGAGGCTAGGATCGTTGATCCAGATATCCCTACCTTTTCCTGACCTCTGATCATTATGATGTATAGACCAAAATATTCTACGTTCAGATAGCTTTTCGACGATATGTAGTGTAGGCACCTCATTTTGGCACCCTAAGGGGTGATTCAGTCCACCATATTTAATGGTGTCATGATTAGGTCCCGAGTCAAATGTCACTTATCATTTTTGGACCCCCTATCACCCCGGAATTTGGCCTACTGCGATTTACTTGTCAAGAGCTTTCTATCCATATATAGAACTCCGAGATCCGACGGGCAGATCGAAAAATCATGACAACGGGCCCACACTCCAAAGGCGCCTACATAAAAATTACCTTCCATTTCTAGACCTCTGATAGCCCCGAAAGTTGGTTCATCGTGACCTACTCACCGAGAGCTTTCCGACGATATGTAGAACGTCGAAATCTGGCGAGCGGATCAAAATCTACGAAACCTGGGTCCTGGCAATGATAACCTGGTCTTTCGGGTCCGAACATGTTCCTTTTGGGCCCAAATCAGTTTCTTTTAAATCCAAACCCACCAGGCTTGGCCCATCGAGCCCAAATCCAAACCCATCTAAAACTCTAGCTCAAAACCGAAACTCCAATCCAAATCAAAACCCAAACCTAAACCAAACTTAACCCGACCCAATTTGGCCCAGATAGCCTGGCCCACCAGCTACATGGGAGAGGAGAGTCCACGAGATCTGGACTCTCCCCTCCACCTTGATATCTCTCTCTCCCACTCCCTCTTCTGCTAGAACTCTCCCTCATCTCTAGTAGCTCTTTCCCTCTCAATCTCTATCTCTCAATCTCATCTCATCAGAACCCCCTCATCTTATCACCCTCATCTATCCCAGAGGAGGAGACGCCCATCTCACGACAACTCCCGGTCCCTATCTCCATCCCTGCGGAGAACTCCCACAACCGATCATCCTCTTTCACCCCTCCTTCTCCATCTCTCGTCCTCCCTCTTCGTTCTGTCTCCCTCTCGTCCAACCCAGCACCGGCCACCCTCCACCTCCATCATCTCCCTCCTCCAGACGCATGCAACAGCCACCCCAAGGAAGCCCGATGTCGCCCCAGCAGCACGCCCGCCCATAGCAGCACCGCCAAACGCAGCAGCAGCCTCCATCTTCCTCCTCCGCCTCACACGTCACCTTCCCCTGCGCCAGGTACACCTTCCTCCCCTTCTCTGTCATCAGCACCCATCATCCTCCATCTCCACACAGCCACCATCTTCCCCATCTATCTCTTCCAACCCCATCATCCTCATCTGGATCTCGCACACGTGGATCCCTTCCGAGGTGCAGCGTCCCCCATCTCCTCTCATCTCCATCTCACAGACCCGTCATCTCCTCTCTTGTGAACCCATCTTTCTCCCGGCAACCCATCATCCTCTTTCACCTCTCCTTCTCCATCTCTCGTCCTCCCTCTCCGCTCTGTCTCTCTCCCGTCCAACCCAGCACCTGCCACCCTCCACCTCCATCATCTCCCTCCTCCAGACGCATGCAGAAGCCACCCCAAGGAAGCCAGATCGTCGCCAACTTCTTCTTCCTCTTCTGCAAGTCGCTCCACGCGCAGAGCTTCTCTCCACCAGCGCAACCTCCTCCTTCTCGCAGCCGGGCGCCCAACCAGGTACGCTTTCTCCTTCCCTATCTCATCCCTACATCACCGCCAGCATTGCACCCACTGCACTCCTTCTTTTTCTTCTTCTTCCTCCCTTCTCCCTCCTTCTTCTTCTCCCCCCTGCGCACCTCCCTGCGCTACTGCCGCACCACTCCCCTTCCTTTTTTTCTTTCTTTCCTTCTACTCCCTCTTCTTACCCTGCGCCGCCATTGCACCTGCAGCCCTGCCCATCTTCTCCTTCCTTTCTCTTTCATCGATCCCTCTCTTTCCCTTCCTTTCCTCCTCTCTCATTCTTCTCCCTCCCCTGTCTTCCTTTCTCTTCCCTGTCTCTTTTTTCTCTTTCTTCCTTTCTCTTCTCCAACTCCCTGCTTACTCCTCCCACTCATTCTCTTCTCCTTCTCCGCTCCCTGCCCTTCCTCATCTCTCCTCCTTCTCCTCTCTTTTCTCTCCTTCCTCTCTCCCTCTCTCCTCCTCTCTGCAACACCGTTGTACCCACCTTCTCCTCCACTCTATCTCTGCCATTCTCTCCTCTCTCTGCCCCTCCTCTCTCTCAGCCCGTGCTCTCACTGCCATCTCTCTCTTTCTCTCTCAGCCCACACTCTCTCTCACTCCCTGCTTTCTCCTCACCTGCGCACCCATCTCTCCCTTCCTCTCTGTCCGTTCTCTCTCACTCTACCACTCTCTCTCTTCTACTCTCCTCTCTCTCTCTCTCTCTCCCCTCTTCTCTTCCCCATCATATTACTTCACTCTTACACTCACTGCCCACACTTGCTCTCACCACCTCGCTGTCCAGCCCACCTGTTCCAAGTCGGCCCATTCACCAATCTGACCCGTGCATGCACAGCCCATGTTTCATTTTGCTATTTATTTCTTGCATTTAATTCTTCGCTTACTGTGCTGCCTTTATTTTCATGCATCTAATTATGCCCATGTATCTAATATGCTCATCCATTTAAATTAGCATTTTTTTTTATTTTTTTTAGTTTGATTTAATTTGTTCTTAGTCCATGCATTCAACCTGTCCATGCATTTAAGTTTATTTTTTTCAGGTCTTGATTTATTTTGAATTATCCCTAATTTATGTGCCAAACATATCCATGCACCTAACATGCCCATGCATCATATTTCCTAGATAAAATTTTAGTTGAGTTTCTGTATTAGATAAAACCTAGAATTGCATAATTCACCGAAAAAAAAATTAAAAAGAAAATTAATTATAAAATAAAACAAAAAAAAGTTAAGTTTAATTTTGAAACAAAAGAACAAAAAATAGAATCCTAAGTATTAGATTAATTACGGTAATTAGGTTAGGTTTAATAATTAATTTCTTCTTCTTTTCCTCTTTCATTAGGATTAGACAAATTAGTTTAGGATTTTAGGCCCTATAAATAAACATAAAACTAAAATAAAAGACCAAAAGACCAAAAACAAAGTAAAAGATATTTAAAAACCCAAAAATATTAATAAATCAGAGTTAGAAGTTTAGTAATAGTTTCAACTGATTAGGTCAGACCCCAGGTTCAGATCTAGGTCTCCCCCCTAGATAGGTTAGATTACCATAGTTTCTTTAATTCCAACTAATTAGGCCCCACTCTCTCTCCGGGTCCCGCTAAGGGACCGGGAAAGCTGATGTGGGCGGTCTAGGACCTTAGGTTAAGGTCAATCCGATGATCAGTAATAAAGCACTAATCACGTAAATCCAAGTAAAAATTCCCTAGCTAGGCCCTTCTAGCCCCAATTTCAAAAATCTATAAAAACTATAAAAGCAACAAAATAAACTCAAAAAGATTTTTCCTTTATTTCTTCCTCCACCTCAGGTGCCAGATATTTAATCGAACTTAATGATAAAAGGGAATGAAGAACTGATTTCTAAAATTGAATAAATGAGAATGACGAGATGAGATGAGTGATTTTACACACACTTTTAAAAAAAATCACGGCCCATCGGTCACCCAAAAACAAGCACCGGCCCATCGGCCACCTCAAATCAATTACAGCCCATCGGCCACCTCCAATCAATTACGGCCCATCGGCCACCTTCAATCAATTACGGCCCATCGGCCTCTCACTTTTATCACTCGTGTATCGCATACGAAAAACACAGAAATCACAAGTCAAAGCCTTATTTGCATCATCATTTTGATTTGAAAAGTCAGCCTTTAAACCCTGTTTTGCCAAGGGATTAGAAGGGGGTACCCGGGAACGGGGCCGATCCTCTTCTTAAATATTTGGCACCTCCCCCTTTTATTTTCTTTATTTTAATTACTTTATTTTACTTGGATACACTATAATTTTGGCTATGTGAGGATTAACCTTATTTGGGCTTTAACTCATGACCCTGAATTGACCCTATATTAAAAAGACCTAAAGAGACCCAAATCAATGTGACAAGACAACCGTCGTGTGTTGCCGGCAGCACATTAGACGAGAAGAAGAACCCACCCACTTATTTTATCCCATTTATTTTTTCTTCGGCTTCTGTCGAAGAACGGTGTTACGGCCGTTACCGTAGCTGGCGATCGTGATCCGTCGATTTTGAGGGTGGTCGGAATCCTCATTTTCGATGTAAAGATTTAAATAGCATATATAGTTGAATGGCGATTTCCCTCCCCGGGGGGATCAAAATTCACATCCGACAGCCGTTTCCTACGCAGAACCTTCAGAAGTGTTTTCCAAACCCAAGATTCGCCCGAAACCCATTTTCAACTGTAAAGGATCTCAAAATAACCTCCAACGTGCATCACAACCCAGAAACCCTTCAAATGTATTTCACTACGTAAGATTAGAGTACAACACCCGAAACCCCCGTTCGAGAAGAAGGCGATCGAAGAATTTTCAAGAGGGAGAATTTGGACCGAGAGTCGCATGAAATACAGTGTGGAGTCAACAATTTCGTAGAGCTACACAGATTGTGTTTTCGTACATAAGTCACGTACGACACAACCGAAGTTCGTGCCGAAGCCGTTTCGGACGCAAAACTCCCAGAGGTGATTTCCAAACCCAAGATTCGCCCGAAACCCGTTTTCAACCGAAACGGATCTCGAAATAACCTAAAATGCGCATCTAAAGCCAAAAACCCTTCAAATGGATTTCGAGGCGTAAGACTAGAGTACGATACCCGAAACCCCCGTTCCCAAAAAACGCAATCCAAGATTTTTCTAGAGGGAGTAATTGGACCGCAAGTCACATGAAACACAGTGTATAGTCAACGATTTGGTAGAGCCGCATAATTTTTGCATTCGAACAGAAGTTTCGTACGATGCGCCCGAAGTTCGGACTGGAGCCGTTTCAGACGCATAAATCCAAGAAGTGTTTTCCAAACCCAAGATTCGCTCGAGACCTGTTTTCAACCGAAAAGGATCTCGAAATAACCTAAAATGCGCATCTCAACCCAGAATCCCTTCAAATGTATTCCGCGGCGCCACGACTAGAGTACGACACCCGTAACACCCGTTCGAGAAAACAGCGATCCCAGATTTTCCTAGAGGGAGCATTTGGACAGAGAGTTGCATGAAACAGAGTGTAGAGTCAACAATTTCGTAAAGCCGCTTCGATTGTGCTTTCGTCCTAAAGTTCCGTGCGACGCGCCCGAAGTTCGGGCGAGAGCATTTTCGGACGCAGAAATCCCAGAAGCATTTTTTTTCGAAACCTAAGATTCTCCCGACACCCGTTTTCAACGAAAAAGGATCTCGAAATAACCTAAGAGGCGCATCTCAACCAAAAATCCCATCAAATGTATTTCGCGGCATAAGACTAGTGTGCGACAGCCGAAACCCCGTTCGAGAAAAATGTGATCCCTGATGTTTCTAGAGGGAGTATTTGGACCGAGAGTCGCAAGAAACACAATGTAGAGTCAACAATTTCGTAGAGCCGTGTAGATTGTGCTTTCGTACAAAAGTACCGTACTACGCGCCCGAAGTTCGGGCATAAGTCGTTTCGTACGCAGAACCTTCAGAAGTGTTTTCCAAACCCAAGATTCGCCCGAAACCCATTTTCAACCGAGGAAGCTCATCCATGGAAAAGACATTCAGATCTTTTTCAACCGAGGAAGCTCATCCATGGAAAAGACATTTTCAACCGAAACCCATTTTCAACCGCTGTCAAAGATCCATGAAGCTCATCCATGGAAAAGACATTCAGATATTTTGCTTCTTCTACCGCGGACACTTTGGAGTCGAACCGAGGCCGAAGAGATCTAAGTATCTTTTTAACGATGACTGGCTCCTTGATCTCCTCTCCCATCCCACGGATGGAATTGCTCACTTCATTGACTCGCAACATGTAAGTGTCAGCATTCTCGTCTTCCATCATGTGAAGAGATTCAAACTGAGAGCGATAAGTCTGAAGCTTTGCCTCTTTAATCTTCTCATCACTCTCATGTATACTCTGCAGCTTGTCCCAGATTTCTTTGGCTGTTTTGTACATCATGACTTTGTCAAGCTCGCTGTCTACAAGACCGCTATAGAGAGCATTCTGCCCCTTGGAGTCATTGTCTGCTAGCTTCTTTGTTGCAGCATCAGTGGGTATGACAGAAGCGTTGTAGCCAACCTTTACAGCCTCCCAAACATCATAGCCAAGTGACTTAATGTAAGCCTGCATCCTTAGCTTTCAGAAGGAGTAGTTAGTACCATCAAACAGTGGTGCTTTTGTGTTCCCAGTATTGGACCCCATGTGATTCGTTTAGAGATCACCCTCAGCGTGTTAATGCTTGCTAAAGGAACCTCGCTCTGATACCAATTGTTAGAATCACAGGATCACTGAGAGGGGGGCTGAATCAGTGACGTCCCAATACTTTTTACTTGAATACTTGTAAGTCCAAATAATCAAAGCAATCACAGGAACACAAGGTTTTAACGTGGTTCACCCAAAGGCTACGTCCACGGTGCAACGACTACCCGGACACCAATCCGTGGTTAGTCTTACTTGATTAATTTCTAAAGCTTCAACTTCAAGGAGCACCCACTATCTAGGAAGCAACAACTCCCTTTACAATTTCGTCTGCACCAACAGACAGGATCACCAAACCCCAATATCAAGCACCCACTTGATATTTTACAATGTTTTAGAGAAAAACCCCTTTACAGAAATTAATCTCTCACTCTCAGTCCCATACAATCAGACTCTTAATAAATATGAATTGAGAGACACTTATCTGAAGAAACTACTGATGAAGAACCATCTTCTTGACGCCAGAGTTTCTTCTTTACTTGCTGTAATGAAATCATAACAGTAACTCCTTGCAAGCTCACACACACTCACAAATCTTCTCTCTGTTTCTGTGTGTATTCTTGTATCTGTGTATTTCAAACGATCCCTAGCATGCCTTTATATAGGATCTGCCATCCCTAATTCGAGATTGCAAAGGACTGAGAGATGTTTTGGAAACTCCTGTAAGGATTAGAAAGGATTCCCTGTTTCTTTTCTTGCATCTTTCTGTTTTGTACACTTCTTCAAGAATTAGAAGTGACTCCCTGTTTCCTCTCATGTGACTTTCTGTTTTGTACACTTCTTTAAGAATTAGAAGTGACTCTCTGTTTCCTCTCGTGCGACTTTCTGTTTTGAGCTCTGTGCTTGACCGACCTTAGAGCTTGAAAGAGCTTTGCGCTTTACCAAGCTTCTCAGTGCTTGAGCGACCTTTGCGCTTTACCGAGCTTCTCAGTGCTTGAGCTATCTTTGCGCTTTACCGGGCTGCTCAGTGCTTGAGCTATATTTGCGCTTTACCGGGTTGCTCAGTGCTTGAGCTATCTTTACGCTTTACCGGGCTGCTCAGTGCTTGACAGACTTTACCGATCTGCTTAGTGCTTAACCATGCACTGCAATTTACCAACCTCAATGCTTTGCCGAACTAACCAAGTTCAACGCTTCGCCAGTGTTTCAACGATTTCTGCACTTAACCGAGCTCAGTGAATGAACCGAGCTTCATGTTTTTACCGGGCTCAACACTTGATGCTTTAAACTGACTTGACGCTTGACACTTTTACCGAACTGAGCTGTCATGACTGGGATCAGTGCTTTACCGAGTTCAACACTTGATTCCTCTTTTAACTCTGCACTTCTTCGAACTGTGCTAAGGCATTCTGTGCCGAGCTGAGTTTCCGATCTCATGACTTGTTACCATAACTGTGCCAATGCATTCTGTGCCGAGTTCTGTGCCGAGCTGAGTCATTATGTGCTGTGTCGAGCTTCTGTGCCGAGATGAGGCATCATGTGCTGTGCCGAGCTGAGGCATCATTTGTTGTGCCCGTGTGACAATGTGTTGACAATAATTCCAACACACAATGCCAAGCTTCAAACAACAAACTCTCTTCAAAATCCAACACTCATCTCCCTCCTTTCTCCTTTTTCCAGCAACTTTCTTGCCTAGGGTTTCCCTTTCTTCTTCTTGCTTTTCCATCATCAAGACATCACCAAGCTTGCACCAACATAAAAAAGGATTTAACCATCTTCTTCACCACTTCAAGAGCTTTCCATTGGTACCATTTGTGAAGAAATCTCATCTCTCTAAGATCCTCATTTAGCTTGCCTTGCTCATTTGGAGCACCTATTGGTAAGCTCTCTCCCTAATCTTTCTAGATTTGTGTTCTTCTAGCCTTAGAGAAGCTACATTTCCATTATTGAAAGCTTTCTCTTCTCCTTCATTGTTTTGACTCATTTTAGGGTGTGTTTTGGGGGTTTTTGTAGAGATTGTGTTCTTGGCTTGCAAGGGTGCTTAGGAGCTTGTTTTCCTTTGATTTGGGACCCAAGGCAAGTGGATGATTTGATACTTTTAGCTTTGAATGAGTTTTGATGAAATGCATTTATGATCTCACCTAATGTTTTGTGATATTAATGGCTTGTTTAGGTTTGAAATAAATGCACAATAGTGAGTCTTGATAGCTTGTTTTATTCAAGAATTAGATTGCTAATCAGGTTTGAAAGAATGTAGAAAAGGAATGAGAAAAGGGTTGAACCACTGAACTGCAGAAAACAGAACTGGGTTCTGTTACGCAGTTCACTCGGTCGACCGGCCAGGGGGCTCGGTCACCGGGAACACTGGATCAGGTCCTCTGTTGGATGACCTGCTGCACTGCGGGAATCACTGTTCCGCAGTTCACGTTGTCGACCGGCCAGGGGGCTCGGTCGACCGGCCACACAGAGGTCAGGTTCCATGACCAAAACACTGTTCATGCATTTTTATTTACAACTGCAGGTCGACCTCCAAGGGCGCAGTCGACCGGGCCTTCATGAGAAGGTCGACCTGACCCCCTCAGGTCGACCTGAGACTGCAGTGTACGCGGTCGACCGGCCAAGGGCTGGGTCGACCGGGCACTGTGCAAATTTCCCTGAAAAGTGATTTTTCACTCTTTTCTTAAATGGACTTCAGTGGAACTTGGTTACCCTTTCTATTGGACTCATTTGACTTATCATGAGACTGTTTGACCCGACATTCGTTGAGGTTAACCCGGTTGTATCGGAACTTAATCTAATTCAATCTTGAACGGTATGGGACAACGGGATACCCCCTTTATAACTATGCACGAGGTTTGTATACCTAGGTATCGCGAATCCTATTCCCTTCGGTGACTGAATAGGTTGTATGATGCGCTAGGATTAACATTATACTTAGGATCTCCCTTGAGGTTCCGTTTATTTTGAAGTTCATTTAAAAGTTGAAAATCCCTAAGGTGTATAAAGAGCCCGGAAATGTCTCCAAACTCAAGGAGTGCCAAGTCATTATTACAATGGACATACGGGGTCCTTAACCACCTGATTTATCTTAAATCTCGACACTTGTCCCAAATTTCTCGAATCATGATTTATCATGAATCCCGATACTTGTCCCGAATTTCTCGAATTATGATTTATCATTCCCGAAAGTATTGAAAGTACATTTTAACATTTTGTTAGCCCGTTTATACATGCCCGAATTAAATGATACTTGTGCCTTTGAGCATCCTGTCCCGCTCGTTTACATACATGCACTTGATATGTTTTATACATGATTTGACTTGTTATTTGACCTATGAGTCGGCACCACTAAGCTTGGCTTTCCTTGACGGTCTGATCCACCGACTTGGAGACCCCTTCCCGTCCCGCCAGCTGCAGTTTGGATCCCGTTACCCGGTTATTACCGTGGTCTTGTCCCGATACCCGGTTCGCTACCGTGGTCATGTCCCGTATTATAGTATGTATATGTATATGTATATGTTACTTATGTTGCATCTCCTCACTTCGGTGACTGAGACAGCATCCCGATATGCTCATGTCACTTCGGTGATAGAGGACTTAGCTATGTGTGGTTGTCATCTTGTCTGTTTCCCGTTTCCTTGGATACCTCACATGTTTTATATTGCATATGTATTTGAATAAATGATTCCCTCATTTTATGAAACTATTGCTTTGACAGGTTTAAAAGTTTTCCAAGGTAATTTCTTTATTGTTATGTCTTTTCATCTATTTGTCAAACCGTCGTGTTTGACCCTTTGCCTTGGTACTCAGGTCCCGTTATTGGTCTCCCCGAGGAGGAGCATGAGGAGGCGGTTGGAAAACCGCAACGTCTAGTTGAGTGGCACGCCGATGATGTCGTCTAGACATTCGGTTGCCGAGTGACGTAATATTTTGGGAATAGAATCTAGCCATTCTTTTGGGAACTTGTTGTTTTATTCATATTGGCCTTTGTTGGCCTCTATTTTTGGGGACAATGTAATTAATCTATATTGTTGTAAACCTTAACTTTCTTTTGGGGTTATAGCTTTAATGATCATTGCTCATTTTGATATTAGTATTAAACATGTATTAATCTTGTTATCTTAGACATGAATGTATGAAATAGATTTGCTACACGCTTCCGCACATAAAAGAAATATTCATGTTGATGTGATATCCTCACCGCGGACACCTGTGGGAAATCGCGTGTACGAATGTTACTCTTTGGTAGACTCGTATACGTTTTGGGTTTTAAATTAATTCATATACATACATCAATCATATAATATTAGTCCCGATCCCAGATTAGGCCCGCCTTATGTCCTTATGTCTTGGGTGCCCGGTCCGGGGTCGCGACAAACCGAAATGAATCGCGAAATAACCTAAAATGCGCATCTAAAGCCAGAAACCCTTCAAATGGATTTCGAGGCGTAAGACTAGAGTACGACACCTGAAACCCCCGTTCGCGAAAAACAAGATCCCAGATTCTTCTAGAGTGAGTAATTGGACCGCGAGTCACATGAAACACAGTGTATAGTCAACGATTGATAGAGCTGCATAGTTTTTGCGTTCGAACAGAAGTTTCGTACAATGCGCCCGAAGTTTGGACTAGAGCCGTTTCGGATGCATAAATCCAAGAAGTGTTTTCCAAACCCAAGATTCGCTCGAGACCCGTTTTCAACCGAAAAGGATCTCGAAATCACCTAAAACACGCATCTCAACCCAGAATCCCTTCAAATGTATTTCGCCGCGAAAGACTAGAGTACGACAACCGAAACCCCCGTTTGAGAAAAATGGGATCCCGGATTTTTCTAGAGGGAGTATTTGGACCGAGAGTCGCAAGAAACACAGTGTGGAGTCAACAATTTCGTAGAGCCGTATAGATTGTGCTTTCGTACAGAAGTTCTGTACGACGCGCCCGAAGTTCGGGCAGAAGTCGTTTCCTACGCAGAACCTCCAGAAGTGTTTTCCAAACCCAAGATTCTCCCGAAACCCATTTTCAACCGAAAAGGATCTCGAAATAACCTGAAACCTGCATCTCAACCCAGAAACCCTTCAAATGTATTTCGCTGCGTAAGATTAGAGTACGACACCCGAAACCCCCGTTCGAGAAGAACGCTATCGAAGACTTTTCAAGAGGGAGTATTTGGACCGAGAGTTGTTGGATTTTGAAGAGAGTTTGTTGTTTGAAGCTTGGCATTGTGTGTTGGAATTATTGTCAACACATTGTCACACGGGCACAGCAAATGATGCCTCAGCTTGGCACAACACATGATGCCTCAGCTCGGCACAGCACATAATGACTCAGCTCGGCACAGAACTCTGCACAGAATGCATTGGCACAGTTACGGTAACAAGTCATGAGATCGGTAACTCAGCTCGGCACAGAATGCCTTAGCACAGTTCGAAGAAGTGTAGAGTTCAAAGAGGAATCAAGTGTTGAACTCGGTAAAGCACTGATCCCAGCCATGACAGCTCAGTTCGGTAAAAGTGTCAAGCGTCAAGTCTGTTTGAAGCATCAAGTGTTGAGCCCGGTAAAAACATGAAGCTCGGTTCATTCACTGAGCTCGGTCAAGTGCAGAAATCGTTGAAACACTGGCGAAGCGTTGAACTTGGTCAGTTCGGCAAAGCATTGAGGTTGGTAAATTGCAGTGCATTGTTAAGCACTAAGCAGATCGGTAAAGTTTGTCAAGCACTGAGTAGCCCGGTAAAGCGCAAAGATAGCTCAAGCACTGAGCAGCCCGGTAAAGCGCAAATATAGCTCAAGCACTGAGCGGCCTGGTAAAGCGCAAAGCTCGTTCAAGCTCTGAGGTCGGTCAAGCGCATAGCTCAAAACAGAAAGTCGCACGAGAGGAAACAGAGAGTCACTTCTAATTCTTAAAGAAGTGTACAAAACAGAAAGTCACACGAGAGGAAACAGGGAGTCACTTCTAATTCTTGAAGAAGTGTACAAAACAGAAAGTTGAAAGAAAAGAAACAGGGAATCCTTTCTAATCCTTGCAGGAGTTTCCCAAACATCTCTCAGTCCTTTGCAATCTCGAATTAGGGATGGCAGATCCTATATAAAGGCATGCTAGGGATCGTTTGAAATACACAGATACAAGAATACACACAGAAACAGAGAGAAGATTTGTGAGTGTGTGTGAGCTTGCAAGGAGTTACTGCTGTGATTTCATTACAGCAAGTAAAGAAGAATCTGTGGCATCAAGAAGATGGTTCTTCATCAGTAGTTTCTTCAGATAAGTGTCTCTCAATTCATATTTATTAAGAGTCTGATTGTATGGGATTGAGAGTGAGAGATTAATTTCTGTAAAGGGGTTTTTCTCTAAAACATTGTAAAATATCAAGTGGGTGCTTGATATTGGGGTTTGGTGATCCTGTCTGTTGGTGCAGACGAAATTGTAAAGGGAGTTGTTGCTTCCTAGATAGTGGGTGCTATCTGAAACAGGGCTGGGTGCTCCTTGAAGTTGAAGCTTTAGAAATTAATCAAGTAAGACTAACCACGGATTGGTGTCCGGGTAGTCGTTGCACCGTGGACGTAGCCTTTGGGTGAACCACGTTAAAACCTTTTGTTCCTGTGATTGCTTTGATTATTTGGACTTACTAGTATTCAAGTAAAAAGTATTGGGACATCACTGATTCACCCCCCCTCTCAGTGATCGTGTGATTCTAACAAGAGTCACATGAAATACAGTGTGGACTCAATAATTTCGTAGAGCTACACAGATTGTGTTTTCATACAGAAGTCACGTACGACGCAACCGAAGTTCGTGCCGGAGCCGTTTCGGACGTAAAACTCCCAGAGGTGATTTCCAAACCCAAGATTCGCCTGAAACCCGTTTTCAACCGAAACGGATCTCAAAATAACCTAAAATGGGCATCTAAAGCCAGAAACCCTTCAAATGGATTTCGAGGCGTAAGACTAGGGTACGACACCCGAAACCCTCGTTCGTGAAAAACACGATCCCAGAATTTTCTAGAGGGAGTAATTGGACCGCGAGTCACATGAAACACAGTGTATAGTCAACGATTTGGTAGAGCCGCATAGTTTTTGCGTTCGAGCAGAAGTTTCGTATGATGCGCCCGAAGTTCGGACTGGAGCCATTTCGGACGCATAAATCCAAGAAGTGTTTTCCAAACCCAAGATTCGCTCGAGACCCGTTTACAACCGAACAGGATCTCGAAATAACCTAAAACGCGCATCTCAACCCAGAATCCCTTCAAATGTATTCCGCGGGAGTATTTGGACAGAGAGTTGCATGAAACAGAGTGTAGAGTCAACAATTTCGTAAAGCCGCTTAGAATGTGCTTTCGTACAGAAGTTTCGAGCGACGCGCCCGATGTTCGTGCGAGAGCATTTTCGGACGCATAAATCAAGATTAAATCCTGCAATTTCCTTGCCCTAGGTTGAGAAAACCCTCTTTTCTCTTCTCCTTCTTTTCATGATTGCTTGAGCTAGGAGACTCCAAATGAAATTCTAAGACCATCACCTTCTTCCTCTCAAGACAAGCTTCCTATTGGTACCATTTTCTTGAAGTTTCTTGTTGGAAGAGATCTTCATTTCTCTCTTTGCATTTCGTTTGGGCACCTTTAGGTAAGGGCAACAACCCATCTCTTCAATAGAGTTCTTTCTATTCCTAAAGAGCATGTTTTTCTAACCTATAGCACCTATTTTGAAATGGGTTGCTTGGTTGTGTTTTTGGGTGAGTTTTGAATGGATTTTTCATGGGATTTTGTAGTTCTTGGCTTGACCTTTGGTTTGGAGTGCTTGAAGAAAGAACTTGTGTTCATTTGGCTAAGGCAAGTGATCTATTTAAGTGTTGTGCATGTGTGTTCTTGGATTTGTTATTTGGTACAAATGTCTTGCTTATTTAGGTTTTCATGATTGTGATCTTACTTTAGATAATGCAAGCATGTTTAATAGCTTTCCAAACATTCAGATTTCATATCTTTTAATCAAGTCTTGTTTTGGTTGAAGTTTGGATTTGTTTTGATAAGAAAGGGTTTCAAGGATTTTGAAATGGGTTGCTATGTTAATGATTTGTTTTAGTATGAAATGAATGCCCAATGTGAGCCTTGACAACATGTTACATTCATGTATTTAGTTTGCTAATTAGGTTGGAAAGATTGTAGAAAAGAAAGGAATGGAAGAAGGACCAGTGCACTGCAGAAATCTGAACTGGGTTCTGATTTCCGCAGTGTACGCGGTCGACCGGCCAAGGGCGCGGTCGACCGGGGACACTGGATTTTGGTCCCAGTTGGAAGACCTGCTGCACTGCGGGATTTTCTGTCCCTGCAGTTCACGCGGTCGACCGGCCCAGGGCGCGGTCGACCGGCGACACAGGGTCAGGTTCTCTGGAACCTGACCAAAACACTGTGCATGAATTAAAAGTTACAACTTTGAGTCGACCGGGACTTGGCCGGTCGACCGGGCTCACAGTGTACGCGGTCGACCGGCCAAGGGCGCGGTCGACCGGGCACACTGAGATTTTTACTGTTTATGCAGATTTTTGCCCATTTGCTTTTTCTTTTAAAATTTGAAAACTAGGCTATGTTAAGGACTTTAAATAGACATTGTGTGAATGGAACTCCGTACTATATACTAACTTCGGGGACACCAAACCTTGTATTTCAATAATAGAGTTCCAATCAACCAATGGCCAATGAATAGCCTAAGCTTGCACTTTATAAAATTATCGGGTTTTGAAAGTGGATTTAAGACTGTAAGTTATGTCGTGTACTCGTTTTGAAGTCAAGTCTTTAAGCTCGTTACAAGATGTGTTTCAAGATGTGTCTCAAGTATTTTCAAGATGTGTTTCAAGTATCAAATGGGGATCACTTCTATAAGCTGTGAGCATATATATTATGCATTTTGCTAGTCGTGCCTCGTCTTGTCGTGACAAGTGATTTCCCCTTTTATTTTCGATATGTTTGAATCGTGTTTCGCGTGTTTTGTGCATTCATGAACTCAAGTGAACACCACAGAGCTTGGACTGCCCTTTCAGTCTGATCCACTGTCTGGGGGTCCTTAAACATGTGAACTAACTGCAGATTAGTAGTGTATTTATTACACATCGTGCGTGTCCGGTTCCGCGGCCGGAAATCCCGTATTTGTGGGAATCGTGTCGTGCTATATTATATATATTCGTGCTTGTCGTGCGTGCTTACTCTTTCCATTATAAATGGTAGAGAAAGGATGGGCTCTATGTGGATTTACTATTCATGATATATATATATGTTATGCATTCATGTTAGTGTGTCTTTGATTTAGAAAAGTGTTCGTAAGTATTGTTTTACGTTCAGTAAAGTATTTCAGTATATCCTCGATTTAACCTTGTTTTACATGCTTTCACTTAAAATGATTTCTTGCCAAACCGTCGTGTTTGATGCTTGTATTTTGGTGACCAGGTGCAGGAGACCCTCCCTTTGAGGAGGAGTGCCCGGAGGAGGCTGTTGGGCCTACCTTAGCACGCGAGTGGCAACCCGACGACGTCATGTAGACGTTTGGATGGGTCACGAGTTCGATGGATTACATTTTGGGATTTTGATATACTTTTTGGGAATTGTATTGGCCTTTGTTGGCCTCTTATTTTGGGAAGTGTAATAACTTAACTTACTTTGTTAACTTTTACAACTTGAACTATTATGGGAATGCCTCGTTATGTTTTCATTCTGATATTTATGTCTCGATGTCATTATGTTTCCTATTATGACATGATATGTTAGGATGTAATTTGCCACGCGCTTCCGCATACTTAATCATGTGAGTTGGTTGTTCCATGTGTGTTTGTTTGGAACCCTCACCGCGGGAACCTGTGGGAGGTTTAATCATCTTAATCTTTCAAATAATCTCTTAATCTTACACTTTAACTGCCGCGGCCTTGGTTCGGGGTCGCGACAGGACTGGTATCAGAGCGGGACTTGTTTCAGGCACTTAAAAGAAACTAGAAAGATCTTAGGATCGTGGTGAGAGTTCGTGAATTCGTTAGAATTGCTTAGTGTGACGTCTAGGAAACCATTTGACTATATTTATTGTGTACTAACATTTTGTTTTACAGCAATGCCTCCTAGAAGAGTTCTACCGAACAATGCTTCTGCTAGTAACCAAAATGAGAATGATCAAACTGCCATTCCTACAGCAAATCAGTTTCAAGAGCTCATGCAGGCTATGTTGGCACAACAGAGGCAAGCAAATGAAGCCCAAAACAGATTTCAGGAACAAATGGCAAAGAAGGATGCTGAAATGGCACAGGTGCAGAGGCAACTGTTAGAGGTTCTTCAGAACAGGAATGAGGCTCCACCTGTGGCTCCGAATATCGTCATAAACAATAGGGAGCATGATCCCAACCTATTGTTTGAGAGGTTTAGAAAAAGAGCACCCAAGGAGTTCTCAGGCAATGAGAATCCTCTAGTGGCAGATGACTGGTTAGCTAATACTGAGAAGATCTTCGATGTCTTCACTTGCACAGGCAGGCAGAAAGTGAACCTTACAGCTTCTCTGTTCTATGGGTTGGCAGACCAATGGTGGCAAACAGTGAAAGAACCCTACATGGCCATGGCAAATGAGGAAGCATGGGCAGCCTTCAAAACCCAATTTCAGGACAAGTATATTCCATCACACATCAAGAGACAGAAAGCCATTGAGTTCCAGCAGCTCAAACAGGGCAGTATGACAGTGTTGGAGTATGTCACTAAGTTTGAGAGGCTTGCTCGGTATGCTACAGAGCTTATTGATACGGAGCAGAAAAAGATCAATAAGTTCTTGGAGGGACTAAATCCCATTATCATGAGAGACACAATTGGGGTAGTTCCACCAGTTACTTTTGATGAGGCTGTAAAGAGGGCATACCAGTTTGAAGATATCAATAACATGATCATTCAAGACAGGAAGCAGCACTACCAGCAGCAAAATCAGAGATCTCAGCACCATAGCAAGAAGGCAAAGCAAGAGCAGAATATAGTGGCCCAAGGTTGTGCTCATTGTGGCAAGAACCACCAGACCCATGAATGTCGTAAGGCCACGGGAGCTTGCTTTAAGTGTGGGGCAATGAACCATGCCATTAAAGATTGCCCACAACTTCAAAATCAGCAGTACAGAAACCAGCAACAGAGGCAAGCACCTCCTCAGAATCAGGCACCACATCAGAATCAGATCAGGCCACCTCAGCAACAGCAGCAAGCAAGGCAGAATCAGAATGTGCGTCCACCTCAGCAGAATAGAAATGTCCAGGGCAGGCAGAATCAGGCTCCGAACAGGCCACAGCAACAAGGACGTCTATTCAACCTCAACCGTGCAGATGCTGAAGCTGCAGGAGATGTCGTAGAAGGTAAACTTCTTGTTTGTGGAGTAGAAGCACAGATTTTATTTGATCCTGGATCCACACATTCATTTATATCTCCTATGTTTGTTAAGATGATTGATGCACCACACAGTCAATTGGATTATATCTTGCTTGTTACAACACCAGTGGGTAGACAGGTTGAGTGTAGAACCTATTACCCTAACTGTCCAGTGTTGTTAGGAGATGTCAGTTTACCAGCCAATCTTATTGTTCTAGACATGCATGATTTTCACATCATTTTAGGCATGGATTGGTTAGAAGCATATCATGCCACCATGGATTGTTTCAGCAAAATCATAACATTCAGATTGCAAGGAGAGCAAGCAGAGTTGATATTTCAGGGGATCAGGAAACCTTCTAGAGCAGGGTTCATTTCTTTGCTTAAGGCAAGCAGGTTGATTCATAGTGGATGTGAGGCTTTTGTAGCGTTTATCACGGAGGATAAACAGTCCCAAGGGGTGGAGGGAATCCCCGTTGTGTGTGAATTTCCGGATGTTTTTCCAGAAGAAATCCCGGGATTACCACCTATTAGGGAAGTTGAGTTCACTATAGAGCTTCTTCCAGGGACAGCTCCGATCTCGATTGCACCTTACAGGATGGCTCCAGCAGAATTGGGTGAGTTGAAACTTCAGTTGCAAGAGTTGTTGGGCAAGGGTTTTGTTAGGCCAAGTGTTTCACCTTGGGGAGCACCAGTTCTATTTGTGAAGAAGAAGGATGGAAGCTTGAGGATGTGTATTGATTATAGGAAATTGAATCAAGTAACGGTCAAGAACAAGTACCCTTTGCCTAGGATTGATGAATTGTTTGACCAATTGCAAGGAGCAGCATACTTTTCCAAGATAGATTTGAGATCTGGGTATCATCAGTTGAGAGTCAGAGATTCAGATGTGCAGAAAACGGCTTTTCGAACGAGGTATGGGCATTATGAGTTTCTAGTAATGCCTTTTGGTTTGACCAATGCACCGGCTGTTTTCATGGCTCTCATGAATAAAGTGTTTGCTCAATACTTGGATCACTCGGCAGTAGTGTTTATCGATGATGTTCTTGTGTATTCCAAGAGTAGAGAGGATCATGAAGAACACTTGAGGTCATCATTGCAGCTTTTGAGAGATAACCAGTTGTATGCAAAACTCAGTAAGTGTGAATTCTGGTTAGAGCAAGTTGCTTTTCTAGGCCACATCATCTCAAAAGAAGGTTTAGCAGTGGATCCAGCCAAGATAGAGGCAGTAGTTGATTGGAAGAGACCGAGCAGTGTGACAGAAATCAGGAGTTTCTTGGGGTTAGCAGGCTACTACAGAAGATTTGTTCAAGGCTTCTCGTCTATTGCAGCACCTTTGACTACTTTGACCCGGAAAAGTGTTCCATTTGTTTGGACAGAGCAGTGTGAAGTGAGTTTCCAAGAGTTGAAGAGAAGGTTAACCACAGCTCCAATCCTCACATTACCATCGGGCAGCGGTGGATTCATTGTTTTTACAGATGCTTCCAATGTGGGATTAGGTTGTGTGTTGATGCAAGATGGCAAGGTGATTGCCTATGGCTCAAGGCAGTTGAAGGATCACGAGAAGAATTATGCAACTCATGATCTGGAATTGGCAGCGGTAGTCTTTGCTTTGAAGATGTGGAGGCACTATCTCTATGGAGAGAGATTTGAGGTCCATTCAGATCATAGGAGTTTGCAATATTTGTTTTCTCAGAAGGATCTGAATATGAGGCAGAGGAGATGGATGGAGTACATCAAAGACTATGATTTCCCAATCAAGTACCATCCAGGCAAAGTGAATGTTGTAGCTGATGCGTTGAGCAGGAAGTCAGGGATCATGGCCAGTTTGAGAGGAGCCAGTGTTCTTCAGCAGTTTGAAGAGCTAGGTGTTGAAGTGCAGACCCTAGAGTTGGGTGTGATGTTAGCCAATATGACAGTGTCTGAGCCTACTTTCATCCAGAAGATCAAGGACAGTCAGTTGCAAGATTCAGATTTGGCTAGGATTGTGGATCATATTGCAGAGCGTCCAGACTTCAAGTTGGTGAATGGAGTATTGTATTTTCGTGATCGGTTGTGTGTACCGAATGTGGATGATCTGAAGGAAGAGATTATGACTGAAGCCCACAACACAAGATACTCCATGCATCCGGGTAGCACGAAGATGTATCAGAACTTGAAGAATAGATTTTGGTGGAACAACATGAAGAGGGAAGTAGCAGCTTTTGTGTCTCGTTGCTTGACTTGCCAGTTGATCAAAGCAGAGCATCAGAAACCTCCAGGTTTGCTGCAGCCATTAGAGATTCCGGAGTGGAAATGGGAGCACATCACCATGGATTTCGTCTCCAGATTGCCTATCTCTAAGAAGGGGAATAATGCAATATGGATCATTGTAGACCGTCTTACCAAGTCTGCTCACTTCATTCCGATGAAGACTGGTAACATGATGCATATGGCACCTCTTGCCAAACTTTTTGTTGATGAGATTGTGAGTAAGCATGGTCAACCCGTTTCCATCACCTCAGATAGAGACAGCAGATTTGTTTCAAGGTTTTGGAAAACTCTTCTTGAGTCCATGGGTACCAAACTTCAGTTCAGTACAGCGTATCATCCTCAGACAGATGGTCAGTCAGAGCGGACGATACAGACTCTTGAAGACATGTTGCGTGCATGTGTGCTGGATTTCAAAGTGCAATGGGATGAGTGCTTACCACTTTGTGAGTTCGCTTACAACAATAGCTACCATTCTAGCATTGGTATGGCACCTTTTGAGGCTCTCTATGGTAGAAGATGCAGAACTCCGGTTTGTTGGGAAGAAGTCGGTGTTCGTAGCTTTCACGGACCGACTATAGTTGGTGAGACCAGTGACAAGGTCAAATTGATTCAGGAACGCTTGAAGATCGCCCGTAGCAGACAGAAGAGTTATGCAGACACTCGCCGAAGAGAATTGCAGTTTCAAGTGGGTGATAAGGTGTTCTTGAAGGTTTCACCCGTCAGAGGAACCCTGAGGTTCGGACAGAAGGGCAAGTTGTCAAGGAGATTTATTGGTCCATATGAGATTTTGAGCAAGATTGGAGACGTGGCATATAGGCTTGCGTTACCGCCGGAACTCTCCGGGGTACACAACGTATTTCATGTTTCCATGCTCAAGAAGTATGTGACTAGTCCTTCTCACATTTTGCAGCACGAGCCTTTGGAGATTCGAGAGGATGCTTCTTATGTGGAAAGACCGATCAAGATCATTGATACCAAGGAACAAGAGCTGAGAAATCGGACAATTCAGTGGGTCAAGGTACTTTGGGAAAATCATGAACCAGAAGAAGCCACTTGGGAATTGAGAGAGCAAGTTCAGAGGAAATACCCACACTTGTTACCCGAGGTAAAAGTTTGATTTATTTGGTGGACCAAATATCCTAAGGGGTGGAGGATGTCAAACCCCAACCCAGGATTAACCCAATAGTGTTTGTTTAGTGTGTGCTTAGTCTTGATTTGGGTTTAGTTATCGTGGGTTAGAATGTGATTAGTTTTGGTCATGGTTATAGCTTTGGGGGAGTTCGAGAACGTTTAGTGTTTATTAGGCTCACTCAGGAAGGCCTGGGTGTACGTGCAAGCGTGGGAAGATTGTGTTTGGTTTTGTGTGAATCGTGATTTTCATCTCATTTGATTGGTTTTATGATTATGTGCAACTTTCGTGTTTAACTCAATTGTGTTTGAAGCCCAGAAACTCAAGTTTTGGCCAAAAAGGGTAAAATAGCCTTTTCACACTCAAATCTGGACACGATTTTCGAGATCCCAAAACCATGTCAAAAATATACTTTTTGGAAACTAGATATTTCAAGGATCGTTTTATCCTTCTTCGTCGACTTCATTTGAGGCCCATAAGATCATGTTTTGACTCATGCAAGATTTGCACAAAAGGGGACCCACTTGCAAGCACTTAAGCTACCTTTCCCTTTCCCTTTCCCTTTTCCCCATTCCACAACAAAATCCTGCAATTTCCTTGCCCTAGGTTGAGAAAACCCTCTTTTCTCTTCTCCTTCTTTTCATGATTGCTTGAGCTAGGAGACTCCAAATGAAATTCTAAGACCATCACCTTCTTCCTCTCAAGACAAGCTTCCTATTGGTACCATTTTCTTGAAGTTTCTTGTTGGAAGAGATCTTCATTTCTCTCTTTGCATTTCGTTTGGGCACCTTTAGGTAAGGGCAACAACCCATCTCTTCAATAGAGTTCTTTCTATTCCTAAAGAGCATGTTTTTCTAACCTATAGCACCTATTTTGAAATGGGTTGCTTGGTTGTGTTTTTGGGTGAGTTTTGAATGGATTTTTCATGGGATTTTGTAGTTCTTGGCTTGACCTTTGGTTTGGAGTGCTTGAAGAAAGAACTTGTGTTCATTTGGCTAAGGCAAGTGATCTATTTAAGGGGTTGTGCATGTGTGTTCATGGATTTGTTATTTGGTACAAATGTCTTGCTTATTTAGGTTTTCATGTTGTGTTCTTACATTGGAAAATGCAAGCATGTTTAATAGCTTTCCAAACATTCAGATTTCATATCTTTTAATCAAGTCTTGTTTTGGTTGAAGTTTGGATTTGTTTTGATAAGAAAGGGTTTCAAGGATTTTGAAATGGGTTGCTATGTTAATGATTTGTTTTAGTATGAAATGAATGCCCAATGTGAGCCTTGACAACATGTTACATTCATGTATTTAGTTTGCTAATTAGGTTGGAAAGATTGTAGAAAAGAAAGGAATGGAAGAAGGACCAGTGCACTGCAGAAATCTGAACTGGGTTCTGATTTCCGCAGTGTACGCGGTCGACCGGCCAAGGGCGCGGTCGACCGGGGACACTGGATTTTGGTCCCAGTTGGAAGACCTGCTGCACTGCGGGATTTTCTGTCCCTGCAGTTCACGCGGTCGACCGGCCCATGGCGCGGTCGACCGGCGACACAGGGTCAGGTTCTCTGGAAAACCTGACCAAAACACTGTACATGGATTAAAAGTTACAACTTTGAGTCGACCGGGACTTGGCCGGTCGACCGGGCTCACAGTGTACGCGGTCGACCGGCCAAGGGCGCGGTCGACCGGGCACACTGAGATTTTTACTGTTTATGCAGATTTTTGCCCATTTGCTTTTTCTTTTAAAATTTGAAAACTAGGCTATGTTAAGGACTTTAAATAGACATTGTGTGAATGGAACTCCGTACTATATACTAACTTCGGGGACACCAAACCTTGTATTTCAATAATAGAGTTCCAATCAACCAATGGCCAATGAATAGCCTAAGCTTGCACTTTATAAAATTATCGGGTTTTGAAAGTGGATTTAAGACTGTAAGTTATGTCGTGTACTCGTTTTGAAGTCAAGTCTTTAAGTTCGTTACAAGATGTGTTTCAAGATGTGTTTCAAGTATTTCCAAGATATGTTTCAAGTTGTGTTTCAAGTATTAAATGGGGATCACTTCTATAAGCTGTGAGCATATATATTATGCATTTTGCTAGTCGTGCCTCGTCTTGTCGTGACAAGTGATTTCCCCTTTTATTTTCGATATGTTTGAATCGTGTTTCGCGTGTTTTGTGCATTCATGAACTCAAGTGAACACCACAGAGCTTGGACTGCCCTTTCAGTCTGATCCACTGTCTGGGGGTCCTTAAACATGTGAACTAACTGCAGATTAGTAGTGTATTTATTACACATCGTGCGTGTCCGGTTCCGCGGCCGGAAATCCCGTATTTGTGGGAATCGTGTCGTGCTATATTATATATATTCGTGCTTGTCGTGCGTGCTTACTCTTTCCATTATAAATGGTAGAGAAAGGATGGGCTCTATGTGGATTTACTATTCATGATATATATATGTTATGCATTCATGTTAGTGTGTCTTTGATTTAGAAAAGTGTTCGTAAGTATTGTTTTACGTTCAGTAAAGTATTTCAGTATATCCTCGATTTAACCTTGTTTTACATGCTTTCACTTAAAATGATTTCTTGCCAAACCGTCGTGTTTGATGCTTGTATTTTGGTGACCAGGTGCAGGAGACCCTCCCTTTGAGGAGGAGTGCCCGGAGGAGGCTGTTGGGCCTACCTTAGCACGCGAGTGGCAACCCGACGACGTCATGTAGACGTTTGGATGGGTCACGAGTTCGATGGATTACATTTTGGGATTTTGATATACTTTTTGGGAATTGTATTGGCCTTTGTTGGCCTCTTATTTTGGGAAGTGTAATAACTTAACTTACTTTGTTAACTTTTACAACTTGAACTATTATGGGAATGCCTCGTTATGTTTTCATTCTGATATTTATGTCTCGATGTCATTATGTTTCCTATTATGACATGATATGTTAGGATGTAATTTGCCACGCGCTTCCGCATACTTAATCATGTGAGTTGGTTGTTCCATGTGTGTTTGTTTGGAACCCTCACCGCGGGAACCTGTGGGAGGTTTAATCTCTTAATCTTACACTTTAACTGCCGCGGCCTTGGTTCGGGGTCGCGACAATTTCTGTAAAGGGTTCTTCTCTAATCTTTGTAAAACATTAAGTGGGTGCTTGGTGTTGGGGTTTGTTGATCCTGTATGTTGGTGCAGACGAATTGTAAAGGGAGTTGTTGCTTCCTAGATAGTGGGTGCTATCTGAATCAGGGGTGGGTGCTCCTTGAAGTTGAAGCTTCAGAAATAATCAGTAAGACTAGCCTCGGATTGGTGTCCGGGTAGTCGTTGCACCGTGGACGTAGCCTTTGGGTGAACCACGTTAAAACCTTGTGTTCCTGTGCTTGCTTGACTATTGCTTTGATTATTTGGACTTATTAGTATTCAAGTAAAAGTATTGAGACGTCACTGATTCACACCCCCCCCCCCCCCCGTCTCAGTGATCGTGTGATTCTAACAATTGGTATCAGAGCAAGGCTCCTTTAGCAAGCACTAACACGCTGAGGGTGATCTCTAAACGAATCACATGGGGTCCAATACTGGGAACACAAAAGCACCACTGTTTGATGGTACTAACTACTCCTTCTGGAGGCTAAGGATGCAGGCTTACAATAAGTCACTTGTGAAAGTCCGGGGATCCGAACCCTAGAGGGGGGGTGAATAGGGTGAGCTTCATTTATGACCAATTTTAACCAATTTTAACTTCTTTAAAACAAACTAGTCACAAGTGGTGATTACAAATAAAATGCGGAAGCTTAATAAAAACAATCACCACAAAGCAAGCACAATCACACAAGGATTTATAGTGGTTCGGCCTCAATGCCTACATCTATTACCGGCTTGTGATCCAACACCCCACCGGATTTCCACTATTTATGCTTTTCAATAGGCTAAGCAATAACCTTTACAATATGCTTTTCAAGGCTAAGCAATAACCTTTACAATGATGTTTTTCAAGGCTTAACATCAACCTATGCATTATGCTTTTATAGGCTAAGCAATAACCTCTTCAACCACAAGGTTGGTTATCTCTCTAAGTAGTGTCTAAATTACTCTTGATGGAGATTCAATTAAGCTCATTACATTTGCCTCTAAAATAGGCGGATATGAAAATGAAAATCTAATACACACACACACTATGAATGCAAAGATGAAAGCACATGATGTGTGTGTGTGATGTCCTCAATCATTTTGAAAATGAAAGTTCATAAATGTAAGCCTAAGGCTTTTGAAAGTTTTTAGCTCATAAAAACATTTATGATTGAGGAAAGAATGCAAGTCACATGTTAAAAGTAACAACTTGTTAATGATATCAAAGATTCACAAGTTGTATGAAATTAATTAGCTCTAAACATGTGATGCATAGGGATGTCAATCAAATCAACAATGTAGCTCATAAAACATAAAAATAGATTTGATTGAAATTAGGGGACAAATCATATGTAATTATAAATACAACTTGAATATGATATACCAATCAATGCAAAGCAAGTCGTGAAACTTTAAAACAAAGTTACATATGATTTGTGAAGTTGTTGAATTCAAAACATAAGATATATTTGAAAGAGATTTTCTTGTGATGAAAAACAACAACCAAAGATTCAACCAAGTATATGAATCATGTTGCATATAATTTCAAAGATTCTTTCATTAACATGATCTACTTAGATTTACCAAATAAAGTACTACTTGGATTGAATCAAATGATGATGCATCCAAAACAATAGATCAATTCAAAACATAACACAACAAATCATAGTTTAACATGATACTAAAGATTTACCAAAGATAAAACAAAACATGAAAACATATGATTTGTAAAGATGTTGAATCCAAAACATAAGATAGTTTTGAAAGTGATTTTCTTATGTTGAAAAACTACAACCAAAGATTCAACCAAGTATATGAATCATGTTACATATAATTTCAAAGATTTTTCCATTAACATGATCTACTTAGATTTACCAATTCAAGTACTACTTGGATTGAATCAAATGGTGATGCATCCAAAACAATGAATCAATTCAAAACATAAACATGTTAAGGATGCAACAAAACATAGTATATCATGCTACAAAAGATTTACCAAAAATAAAACAAAGCATGACAACATATGGTTAAGGAAAGTAGAGCTTACTTGGTGATTTAACTCATTAATCCAAGTTTTGGCTTTCCTAATGATCCCCTTCATCCCTTAGTCCATTTCCCTTTGATTGGCCTCAAAACCCCTCAAGGATGGCCTCTTGATCATTAATTTTTTCAAAGGAATGAACCACTTTTTATAGCAAAAAAATGCCCAACGGCTAGTCCCCGGTCGACCTGGTACACTGCCCGGTCGACCTGGCCTTCAACGGTAAAAAAACTGACCGTTTGAAAGAGAGCCCAACGGCTCTTTCCCGGTCGACCGCGCAGTGTGGCCGGTCGACCCGGGTCCATAGGCGCGGTATACCGGCCACACCGTGCGGTCGACCCGGGCCTGGGACCAACTTCCCTTAAAATGCATATTTCAAGGATATTTTTTGTGGGAAGCTTTGGGCCATTGAATCAAGCTAGGAAACATTATTTAAATCAAACTAAGTGGTTTAAAAACATGAAACACAAAAAGCCTAAAATGATTCAAAACTTTAAAACCAAAGGCTTGCTTGATTTCCAAAAACTCTTTTAAAAAACAAATGCATCCAAGATTAAAACCAAAACATGCATAAATCAATACTTTTACAACTCTTAAAAACAATGCATGTATAAAACAGGGTTTCAAGATTTCTCAAATCAATGCATATGTGTGCAAATCAAATGATGCTTGAATGGTAATGCATCCATCAAATTGCAAATACAAAATCCCTAACAACTTGGCTATGATGTTTGGGAGGCTGTAAAAGTTAGCTACAACACTTCTATCCCACCCACTGAAGCTGCAACAAAGAAGCTAGCAGACAACGACTCCAAGGCACAGAACGCTCTCTATAGTGGCCTTGTCGACAGTGAACTTGTCAAAGTCATGACATGCAAGACTGCAAAAGAAGTGTGGGACAAGTTGCAAAATATTCGTGAAGGTGATGACAAAATCAAGGAGGCGAAGTTGCAGACTCATCGCTCACAATTCGAGTCTCTTCGCATGGAGGAAAGCGAGAATGTTGACTCCTATATGGTGCGGGTCAATGAAGTCATCAACGCCATCCGTGGACTGGGGGAGGAAGTCAAAGGACCGGTCATCATAAAAAAGGTTCTGAGATCTCTTCATCCCCGGTTCGATTCAAAAGTCTTTGCCATTGAAGAAGCCAAGTACCTGAATGTGTTTTCCATGGAAGAACTGCATGGATCACTTACTGCCTATGAGATGCGCATAGGCAAGACATCCTCATCTGACAGAGAGGCGGCCTTCAAGGTACATAAAAAAAATAAAGGATACTGATCTCGGTGATGATTCTGATGATGAGCTTGAGGCTCAATTCGTCAGAAGATTGAAGAAAGGCAGCAATGGAAAGTACAAAGGGAAGTTACCTTTCAAGTGCTTCAATTGTGGCGGTGTTGGCCACTTTGCTGCGAAGTGTCCGTTCAAGGACAATGATGAAGAAGACTCTTATGCTGATAAGAGTCAGAGAAAGCAGAGGTTCAGCAAAACAGGAAAGACTAAAAGCTTCATCAGCCATTACACCAACGATGCGTCTGAAAGTTCAGACAATGACGACTCAGCTGAGTCGAACGAAGCATTCTTCATGGTCACTGTTGAAGAGGAGGAAGAGCTGGAGGCTGATGATGATGAGGCCGAGGTCAACCTCGAAGGAGAACTAATTGTGGCACTTAAGGAGTTAAGCTTGGAGCGAAAAACAAGTAAGAAAAATCTGAAACTCCTCCATGATGATGAAAGTTCTGTAATTTCTTTAAAGACTCAAGTTGAAGAGTTTAAGAGAACCATTGAAATTCTAGAAAACCAAGTCAGTGCTAAAACTGAGGAGGTTGTGAAACTTGAGAATGAAATCCTTGGAGCAAGGGCTGAAATTTAAAACTTAATCAAAAGCTCAAAGTGCTCCAAGCGATCAATGGAACAATGAAGCTAAACAACTTGCTGAAAGTTCAAAGGCCTCCCCACATCAAATTCGGTCTAGGATATGAGACCGGAGAATCCTCCAAGGTTGCACCTCCTGAAAAGACAACAGCACCACCCAAGTTTGTGAAGCAAACAGCTACACCTTCTAAGACTGTGAAGCCCACCGTCCAGCCTAAGAAAAAGACTATACATGTGAAGTCTAACCAGCCATTCAAGAAACAAAGAAAGTTCAGTTTTTATGGTTACTGTTTCCATTGTAATAGTTATGGACATAAAATAGCTCAATGTAGACTTTATGTTAAACCTAGTATGACTGCAACTAGGAACCCTTTCTCAGTCCTAAGCAGCCACAACATTGAGTGCCATAAGTGTCACAATTTTGGTCACTTGGCTAGGGACTACAGGTTGCATATTGCTAACCAATTTCATGTTGAGAAGAAACCCAAATTGGTCAAGGTCTGGAGGGTGAAGAAAAGGGCAGAAGAACCCAAGGAATCCTTCATTGTGCAAACCGCTTTCAATGCTCAAAAGAAGGCTGCACCATGGATCCTTGACAGTGGTTATTCAAGTCATATGACTGGTGACAAAGCCAAATTCACAAAGCTACAACATTTTGAGGGTGGCTCTATAAAATTCGGCAACAACGACGGCGCCAAAATCTGTGTCAAAGGCGATGTTCAGCTGAAAGAAGGCAATATCAGTTCTGAAGAAGTGCTGTATGTGTCTGGACTTAAACACAACCTACTAAGTGTAAGTCAGATCTGTGACAAAGGTCATGAGGTAATCTTCACAAAGAATGGGTTCGCAATCAAGAAGTGTAGCAATGGCAAAACACTGGCTACAGGGTCAAGAACAACAGGTAATCTATACACCTTGTCTGATGGCTCGGAGAGAACTTGCTTGATAAGCCAAATGGAGGAAAGCTGGTTGTGGCACAAGCGCCTCGGGCATCTAAACTTTGACAATCCGTCAAAGATTTGCAACACAAAGGCAATGAGAGGTATGTCTACGATAAAGAAGATCAAGATGTGAAGGTCTGATCGTGGAGGCGAATTCACATCTGAAGAATTCACCAAGTTCTGCGAGCATCATGGGATTCAAAGACAATACTCAGCCCCTAGAACTCCACAGCAAAACGGAGTTGTTGAACGCAAGAACCGCACCATGCAGGAAATGGCACGCACTATGCTGGTTGAGAGTAAACTGGCTTACAGATATTGGAAGGAAGCAGTCCATACTGCAGTATACATTCAGAATCGATGCATGATCAGGCGACATGAAGACAAAACACCAAAATTTCGCTGCGTAAGACTAGAGTACGACACCCGAAAACCCCATTCGAGAAGAACGCGATCGAAGACTTTTCGAGAGGGAGTATTTGGACCGAGAGTCGCATGAAATACAGTATAGAGTCAACAATTTCGTAGAGCTACATAGATTGTGTTTTCGTACAGAAGTCACGTACGACGCAACCGAAGCTCGTGCAGGAGCCGTTTCGGACGCAGAACTCCCAGAGGTGATTTCCAAACCCAAGATTCACCCGAAACTCGTTTTCAACCAAAACGGATCTCGAAATAACTTAAAACGCGCATCTACAGCCAGAAACCCTTCAAATGGATTTCGCGGAGTAAGACTAGAGTACGACACCCGAAACCCCCGTTCGCGAAAAACGCGATCCCGGATTTGTCTAAAGGGAGTAATTGAACCGCGAGTCACATGAAACACAGTGTATAGTCAACGATTTGGTAGAGCCGCATAGTTTTTGTGTTCGAACAGAAGTTTCATACGACGCGCCCGAAGTTCGGACTGGTGCCGTTTCGGACGCATAAATCCAAGAAGTCTATTCCAAACCCAAGATTCGCTCGAGGCCCGTTTTCAACCGAAAAGGATCTCGAAATCTCCAAAAACGCGCATCTCAACCCAGAATCCCTTCAAATGTATTTTGCTGCGAAAGACCAGAGTACAACAATTGAGACCGCCGTTTGAGAAAATGCGATCCTGGATTTTTCTAGAGGGAGTATTTGGACCGAGAGTCCCAACAAACACAGTGTAGAGTCTATAATTTCGTAGAGCCGTATAGATTGTGCATTCGTACAGAAGTTCTGTACGACGCGCCCGAAGTTCTGGCAGAAGTCGTTACGTACACAGAACCTTCAGAAGCGTTTTCCAAACCCAAGATTCGCCCGAAACCCATTTTCAACCGAAAAGGATCTCGAAATAACCTCAAACGTGCATCTCAACCCAGAAACCCTTCAAATGGATTTCGCTGCGTAAGACTAGAGTACGACACCCGAAACCCCCGTTCCAGAAGAACGCGATCGAAGACTTTTCAAGAGGGAGTACTTGGACCGAGAGTCGCATGAAATACAGTGTAGAGTCAACAATTTCGTAGAGCAACATAGGTTGTGTTTTCTTACAGAAGTCCCGTACGATGCAACCGAAGTTCGTGCCGGAGCCGTTTCGGACGCAGAACTCCCAGAGGTGATTTCCAAACCCAAGATTCGCCCTAAACCCGTTTTCAACCGAAACGGATCTCGAAATAACCAAAAATGCGCATCTAAAGCCAGAAACCCTTCAAATGGATTTCGAGGAGTAAGACTAGAGTACGACACCCATAACCCCCGTTCGCAAAAAAACGCCATCCCAGATTTTTCTAGAGGGAGTAATTGGACCGCGACTCACATGAAACACAGTGTATAGTCAACGATTCGGTAGAGCCGCATAGTTTTTGCGTTCGAATAGAAGTTTCGTACGACGCGCCCGAAGTTCGGACTGGAGCCGTTTCGGACGCATAAATTCAAGAAGTATTTTTCAAACCTCAGATTTGCTCGAGACCCGTTTTCAACCGAAAAGGAGCTCGAAATCACCTAAAACGCGCATCTCAACCCATAATCCCTTCAAATGTATTTCGCTGCGAAAGACTAGAGTACAACACCTGAAATCGCTGTTTCAGAAAAATGCAATCCCGGATTTTTCTAGAGGGAGTATTTGGACCGAGAGTCGAAAGAAACACAGCGTGGAGTCCACAATTTCGTTGAACCGTATAGATTGTGCTTTCGTACAGAAGTTCCGTACGACGTGCCCGAAGTTCGGGCAGAAGTCGTTTCGTACCGAAGATTCGCCTGAAACCCATTTTCAAGAGAAAGGATCTCGTAATAACCTCAAACGTGCATCTCAACCCAGAACCCCTTCAAATGGATTTCGCTGCGTAAGACTAGAGTACGACCCCGAAAACCCCGTTCGAGAAGAACGCGATCGAAGACTTTTCGAGAGGGAGTATTTGGAGCGAGAGTCGCATGAAATACAGTGTAGAGTCAACAATTTCGTAGAGCTACATAGATTGTGTTTTCGTGCAGAAGTCCCGTACGACGCAACCGAAGTTCGTGTCGGAGCCGTTTCGAACGCAAAACACCCAAAGGTGATTTCCAAACCCAAGATTCGCACGAGATCCGTTTCTACCGAAACGGATCTCGAAATAACCTAAAATGCGCATCAAAAGCCAGAAACCCTTGAAATGGATTTCGAGGAGTAAGACTCGAGGACGACACCCGAAACCCCCGTTCGCGAAAAACGGGATCCCGGATTTCTCTAGAGGGAGTAATTGGACCGCTAGTCACATGAAACACTGTGTATAGTCAACGATTTGGTAGAGCTGCATAGTTTTTGCGTTCGAACAGAAGTTTTGTACGACGTGCCCGAAGTTCGGACTGGTGCCGTTTCGGACACAAAAATCCAAGAAGTCTATTCCAAAACCATGATTCGCTCAAGACCCGTTTTCAACCGAAAAGGATCTCGAAATCTCCAAAAACGCGCATCTCAACCCAAAGTCCCTTCAAATGTATTTCGCTGCGAAAGACTAGAGTACAACAATTGAAACCGCAGTTTGAGAAAAATGCGATCCTAGATTTTTCTAGAGGGAGTATTTGGACCGAGAGTCCCAACAAACACAGTGTAGAGTCAATAATTTCGTAGAGCCGTATAGATAGTGCATTCCTACAGAAGTTCCGTACGACGAGCCCGAAGTTCTGGCAGAAGTCGTTACGTACGCAAAACCTTCAGAAGTGTTTTCCAAACCCATTTTCAACCGAAAGGATCTCGAAATAACCTCAAACGTGCATCTCAACCCAGAAACCCTTCAAATGGAATTCGCTGCATAACACTAGAGTACGACACCCGAAACCCCCGTTCCAGAAGAACGCGATTGAAGACTTTTCACGAGGGAGTATTTGGACCGAGAGTCGCATGAAATACAGTGTAGAGTCAACAATTTCGTAGAGCTACATAGGTTGCGTTTTGTTACAGAAGTCCCGTACGATGCAACCGAAGTTCGTGCCGGAGCCGTTTCGGACGCAGAACTTCCAGAGGTGATTTCCAAACCCATGATTCGCCTGAAACCCGTTTTCAACCGAAACGGATCTCGAAATAACCTAAAATGCGCATCTAAAACCAGAAACCCTTCAAATGGATTTCGAGGCGTAAGACTTGAGTACAACACCCGAAACCCCCGTTTGCGAAAAACGCGATCCCAGATTTTTCTTGAGGGAGTAATTGGACCGCGAGTCGCATGAAACACAGTGTATAGTCAACGATTTGGTAGTGCCGCATAGTTTTTGCGTTCGAATAGAAGTTTCGTACGACGCGCCCGAAGTTCGGACTGGAGCCGTTTCGGACGCCTAAATCCAAGAAGTGTTTTGAAAAACCCCAAATTCGTACGAGACCCGTTTTCAACCGAAAAGGATCTCGAAATCACCTAAAACGCGCATCTCAACCCAGAATCCCTTCAAATGTATTTCGCTGCGAAAGGCTAAAGTACAACACCTGAAATCCCCGTTTGAGAAAAATGCGATCCTGAATTATTCTAGAGGGAGTATTTGGACCGAGAGTCGAAAGAAACACAGCGTGGAGTCCACAATTTCGCAGAGCCGTATAGATTGTGCTTTCAGACAGAAGTTCCGTACGACGCGCCCGAAGTTTGGGCAGAAGTCGTTTCGTACGCAGAACCTTCAGAAGTGTTTTCGAAAGCCAAGATTCGCCCGAAACCCATTTTCAACCGAAAGGATCTCGAAATAACCTCAAACGTGCATCTCAACCCAGAAACCCTTCAAATGGATTTCGCTACGTAAGACTAGAGTACGACACCCGAAAACCCCGTTCGAGAAGAACGCGATCGAAGACTTTTCGAGAGGGAGTATTTGGACCGAGAGTCGCATGAAATACAGTGTAGAGTCAACAATTTCGTAGAGCTACATAGATTGTGTTTTCGTGCAGAAGTCCCGTACGACGCAACCGAAGTTCGTGCCGGAGCCGTTTCGGACGCAGAACACCCAGAGGTGATTTCCAAACCCAAGATTCGCACGAGACCCGTTTCAACCGAAACGGATCTCGAAATAACCTAAAATGCGCATCTAAAGCCAGAAACCCTTCAAATGGATTTCGAGGCGTAAGACTAGAGGACGACACCCGAAACCCCCGTTCGCGAAAAACGCGATCCCGGATTTTTCTAGAGGGAGTAATTGGACCGCGAGTCACATGAAACACAGTGTATAGTCAACGATTTGGAAGAGCCGCATAGTTTTCGCGTTCGAACAGAAGTTTCGTACGACGCGCCCGAAGTTCGGACTGGTGCCGTTTCGGACGCATAAATCCAAGAAGTCTATTCCAAACCCAAGATTCGCTCGAGACCCGTTTTCAACCGAAAAGGATCTCGGAAATCTCCAAAAACGCGCATCTCAACCCAGAATCCCTTCAAATGTATTTCGCTGCGAAAGACTAGAGTTAACAACAATTGAAACAGCCGTTGAGAAAAAATGCGATCCTCGGATTTTTCTAGAGCGGAGTATTTGGACCGAGAGTCCCAACAAAACACAGTGTAGAGTCAATAATTTCGTAGAACCGTATAGATTGTGCATTCGCCTAGAGTTCCGTACGACGCGCCCGAAGTTCTGGCAGAAGTCGTTCGTACGCAGAACCTTCAGAAGTGTTTTCCAAACCCAAGAACCGAAACCCATTTTCAACCGAAAGGATCTCGAAATAACCTCAAACGTGCATCTCAACCCAGAAACCCTTCAAATGGATTTCGCTGCGTAAGACTAGAGTACGACACCCGAAACCCCCGTTCCAGAAGAACGCGATCGAAGACTTTTCAAGAGGGAGTATTTGGACCGAGAGTCGCATGAAATACAGTGTAGAGTCAACAATTTCGTAGAGCTACATAGGTTGTGTTTTCTTACAGAAGTCCCGTACGATGCAACCGAAGTTCGTGCCGGAGCCGTTTCGGACGCAGAACTCCCAGAGGTGATTTCCAAACCCAAGATTCGCCCGAAACCCGTTTTCAACCGAAACGGATCTCGAAATAACCTAAAATGCGCATCTAAAGCCAGAAACCCTTCAAATGGATTTCGAGGCGTAAGACTAGCATACGACACCCGAAAACCCGTTTGCGAAAAACGCGATCCCAGATTTTTCTAAAGGGAGTAATTAGACCGCGAGTCACATGAAACACAGTGTACAGTCAACGATTTGGTAGAGCCGCATAGTTTTTGCGTTCGAACAGAAGTTTCGTACGACGCGCCCGAAGTTCGGACTGGAGCCGTTTCGGACGCATAAATCTAAGAAGTGTTTTCCAAAACCAAGATTCGCTCGAGACCCGTTTTCAACCGAAAAGGATCTCGAAATCACCTAAAACACGCATCTCAACCAAGAATCCCTTCAAATGTATTTCGCCGCGAAAGACTAGAGTATAACACCTGAAATCCCCGTTTGAGAAAAATGCGATCCCGGATTTTTCTAGAGGGAGTATTTGGACCGAGAGTCGAAAGAAACACAGCGTGGAGTCACCAATTTCGTAGAGCCATATAGATTATGCTTTCGTACAGAAGTTCAGTATGACGCGCCCGAAGTTTGGGCAGAAGTCGTTTCGTAAGCAGAACCTTCAGAAGTGTTTCCCAAACCCAAGATTTGCTCGAAACCCGTTTTCAACCAAAAAGGATCTCGAAATAACCTCAAACGTGCATCTCAACCCAGAAACCCTTCAAATGGATTTCGCTGCGTAAGACTAGAGTACGACACCCGAAACCCCTGTTCGAGAAGAATGCGATCGAAGACTTTTCAAGAGGGAGTCTTTGGATCGAGACTCGCATGAAGTACAGTGTAGAGTCAATAATTTCGTAGAGCTACATAGATTGTGTTTTCGTGCAGAAGTCCCATACGACGCTACCGAAGTTCGTGCCGGAGCCGTTTCGGACGCAAAACACCTAGAGGTGATTTCCAAACCCAAGATTCGCCCGAAACCCGTTTTCAACCGAAACGGATCTCGAAATATCCTAAAATGCGCATCTAACGCCAGAAACACTTTAAATGGATTTCGAGGCGTAAGACTAGAGGACGACACCCGAAACCCCCGTTCGTGAAAAACGCGATCCCGGATTTTTTTAGAGGGAGTAATTGGACCGCGAGTCACATGAAACAATGTATAGTCAACGATTTGGTAGAGCCGCATAGTTTTTGCGTTCGAACAGAAGTTTTCGTACGACTCGCCCGAAGTTCAGACTGGTGCCGTTTCGGACGCATAAATCCAAGAAGTCTATTCCAAACCCAAGATTCGCTCGAGACCCGTTTTCAACCGAAAAGGATCTCGAAATCTCCAAAAACGCGCATCTCAACCCAGAATCCCTTCAAATGTATTTCGCTGCGAAAGACTAGAGTACAACAATTGAAACCGCTGTTTCACAAAAATGCGATCCCGAATTTTTCTAGAGGGAGTATTTGGACCGAGAGTCCCAACAAAAACAGTGTAGAGTCAATAATTTCGTAGAGCCGTATAGATTGTGCATTCGTACAGAAGTTCCGTACGACGCGCCCAAAGTTCTGGCAGAAGTCGTTTCGTATGCAGAACCTTCAGAAGTGTTTTCAAACCCAAGATTCGCCCGAAACCCATTTTCAACCGAAAAGGATCTCGAAATAACCTCAAACGTACATTTCAACCTAGAAACCCTTCAAATGGATTTCGCTGCGTAAGACTAGAGTACGACACCCGAAACCGCCGTTCCAGAAGAACGCGATCGAAGACTTTTCAAGAGGGAGTATTTGGACCGAGAGTCGCATGAAATACAGAGAAGAGTCAACAATTTCGTAGAGCTACATAGGTTGTGTTTTCATACTGAAGTCTCGCACGATGCAACCGAAGTTCGTGCCATAGCCGTTTCGGACGCAGAACTCCCAGAGGTGATTTCCAAACCCAAGATTCGCCCGAAACCCGTTTTCAACCGAAACGGATCTCGAAATAACCTAAAATGCGCATCTAAAGCCAGAAACCCTTCAAATGGATTAGAGTAAGACTAGAGTACGACATCCGAAACCCCCGTTTGCGAAAAACGCGATCCCAGATATTTCTAGAGGGAGTAACTGGACCGCGAGTCACATGAAATACAGTGTATTGCTAACGATTTGGTAGAGCCGCATAGTTTTTGCGTTCGAACAGAAGTTTCGTACGACGCGCCCGAAGTTCGGACTGGAGCCGTTTCGGACGCATAAATCCAAGAAGTGTTTTCCAAACCCAAGATTCCCTCGAGACCCGTTTTCAACCGAAAAGGATCTCGAAATCACCTAAAACGCGCATGCAAACCCAGAATCCCTTCAAATGTATTTCGCTGCGAAAGACTCGAGTACAACACCTGAAATCCCCGTTTGAGAAAAATGCGATCCCGGATTTTTCTAGTGGGAGTATTTGGACCGAGAGTCGAAAGAAACACAGCGTGGAGTCACCAATTTCGTAGAGCCGTATAGATTGTGCTTTCGTAGAGAAGTTCCGTACGACGCTCCCGAAGTTCAGGTAGAAGTCGTTTCGTACGCAGAACCATCAGAAGTATTTTCCAAACCCAAGATTCGCCCGAAACCCATTTTCAACCGAAAAGGATCTCGAAATAACCTCAAACGTGCATCTCAACCCAGAAACCCTTCAAATGGATTTTGCTGCGTAAGACTAGAGTACGACACCCGAAACCCCCGTTCGAGAAGAACGCGATCGAAGACTTTTCAAGAGGGAGTATTTGGACCGAGAGTCGAATGATATACAGTGTAGAGTCAACAATTTCGTAGAGCTACATAGATTGTGTTTTCGTGTAGAAGTCCCGTACGATGCAACCAAAGTTCGTGCCGGAGCCGTTTCGGACGCAGAACACCCAGAGGTGATTTTCAAACCCAAGATTCGCCCGAAACCCGTTTTCAACCGAAACGGATCTCGAAATAACCTAAAATGCGCATCTAAAGCCAGAAACCCTTCAAATGGAAGAGGACGACACCCGAACCCCCGTTCGCGAAAAACGCGATCCCAGATTTTGCTAGAGGGAGTAATTGGACCGCGAGTCACATGAAACAGAGTGTATAGTCAACGATTTGGTAGAGCCGCATAGTTTTTGCGTTCGATCAGAAGTTTCGTATGACGCGTCCAAAGATCGGACTGGAGCCGTTTCGGACGCATAAACCAAGAAGTGTTTTCCAAACCCAAGATTCACTCGAGACCCGTTTTCAACCGAAAAGGATCTCGAAATCACCTAAAACGCGCATCTCAACCCAGAATCCCTTCAAATGTATTTCGCTGCGAAAGACTAGAGTACAACACCTGAAACCCCCGTTTGAGAAAAATGCGATCTCGGATTTTTCTAGAGGGAGTATTTGGACCGAGAGTCGCAAGAAACACAGTGTGGAGTCAACAATTTCGTAAAGCCGTATAGATTGTGCTTTCGTACAGAAGTTCCGTACAACGCTCCCGAAGTTCGGGCAGAAGTCGTTTCGTACGCAGAACCTTCAGAAGTGTTTTCAACCCAAGATTCGCCCGAAACCCATTTTCAACCGAAAAAGGATCTCGAAATACCTCAACGTTGCCTTTCAGTGCAGAAACCCTTCAAAATGGATTTCGCTGTGTAAAGACTAGAGTACGACACCTGAAACCCC
>QPKB01000230.1:40292-53662 GCA_003546025.1 Camphora micrantha
GTTCCGTACGACGCGCCCGAAGTTTGGGCAGAAGTACGTTTCGTACGCAGAACCTTCAGAAGTGTTTTCGAAAGCCAAGATTCGCCCGAAACCCATTTTCAACCGAAAGGATCTCGAAATAACCTCAAACGTGCATCTCAACCCAGAAACCCTTCAAATGGATTTCGCTACGTAAGACTAGAGTACGACACCCGAAAACCCTGTTCGAGAAGAACGGGATCGAAGACTTTTCGAGAGGGAGTATTTGGAGCGAGAGTCGCATGAAATACAGTGTAGAGTCAACAATTTCGTAGAGCTACATAGATTGTGTTTTCGTGCAGAAGTCCCGAGCGATGCAACCGAAGTTCGTGTCGGAGCCGTTTCTGACGCAGAACACCCAGAGGTGATTTCCAAACCCAAGATTCGCACGAGATCCGTTTCTACCGAAACGGATCTCGAAATAACCTAAAATGCGCATCAAAATCCAGAAACCCTTCAAATGGATTTCGAGGCGTAAGACTCGAGGACGACACCCGAAACCCCCGTTCGCGAAAAACGGGATCCCAGATTTCTCTAGAAGGAGTAATTGGACCGCTAGTCACATGAAACACTGTGTATAGTCAACGATTTGGTAGAGCAGCATAGTTTTTGCGTTCGAACAGAAGTTTTGTACGACGTGCCCGAAGTTCGGACTGGTGCCGTTTCGGACACAAAAATCCAAGAAGTCTATTCCAAAACCATGATTCGCTCAAGACCCGTTTTCAACCGAAAAGGATCTCTAGAAATCTCCAAAAACGCGCATCTCAACCCAAAATCCCTTCAAATGTATTTCGCTGCGAAAGACTAGAGTTCAACAATTGAAACAGCAGTTTGAGAAAGATGCGATCCTAGAGTTTTCTAGAGGGAGTATTTGGACCGAGAGTCCCAACAAACACAGTGTAGAGTCAATAATTTCGTAGAACCGTATAGATTGTGCATTCGTACAGAAGATCCGTACGACGCGCCCGAAGTTCTGGCAGAGGTTTACGTACGCAGAACCTTCAGAAGTGTTTTCCAAACCCATTTTCAACCGAAAGGATCTCGAAATAACCTCAAACGTGCATCTCAACCCAGAAACCCTTCAAATGGATTTCGCTGCATAACACTAGAGTACGACACCCGAAACCCCCGTTCCAGAAGAACGCGATTGAAGACTTTTCACGAGGGAGTATTTGGACCGAGAGTCGCATGAAATACAGTGTAGAGTCAACAATTTTGTAGAGCTACATAGGTTGTGTTTTGTTACAGAAGTACCGTACGATGCAACCGAAGTTCGTGCTGGAGCCCTTTCGGACGCAGAACTCCCAGAGGTGATTTCCAAACCCATGATTCGCCTGAAACCCGTTTTCAACCGAAACGGATCTCGAAATAACCTAAAATGCGCATCAAAAGCCAGAAACCCTTCAAATGGATTTCGAGGCGTAAGACTCGAGGACGACACCCGAAACCCCCGTTCGCGAAAAACGGGATCCCGGATTTCTCTAGAAGGAGTAATTGGACCGCTAGTCACATGAAACACTGTGTATAGTCAACGATTTGGTAGAGCAGCATAGTTTTTGCGTTCGAACAGAAGTTTTGTACGACGTGCCCGAAGTTCGGACTGGAGCCGTTTCGGACACAAAAATCCAAGAAGTCTATTCCAAAACCATGATTCGCTCAAGACCCGTTTTCAACCGAAAAGGATCTCTAGAAATCTCCAAAAACGCGCATCTCAACCCAAAATCCCTTCAAATGTATTTCGCTGCGAAAGACTAGAGTTCAACAATTGAAACAGCAGTTTGAGAAAGATGCGATCCTAGATTTTTCTAGAGGGAGTATTTGGACCGAGAGTCCCAACAAACACAGTGTAGAGTCAATAATTTCGTAGAGTCGTATAGATTGTGCATTCGTACAGAAGATCCGTACGACGTGCCCGAAGTTCTGGCAAAAGTCGTTACGTACGCATAACCATCAGAAGTGTTTTCCAAACCCAAGATTCGCCCGAAACCCATTTTCAACCGAAAAGGATATCGAAATAACCTCAAACGTGTATCTCAACCCAGAAACCCTTCAAATGGATTTCGCTGCATAAGACTAGAGTACGACACCGAAAACCCCGTTCCAGAAGAACGCGATCGAAGACTTTTTCAAGAGGGAGTATTTGGACAGAGAGTCGCATGAAATATAGTGTAGAGTCAACAATTTCGTAGAGCTACATAGGTTGTGTTTGGTTGCAGAAGTCCCGTATGATGCAACCGAAGTTCGTGCCGGAGCCGTTTCGGACGCAGAACTCCAGAGGTGATTTCCAAACCCAAGATTCGCCCGAAACCCGTTTTCAACCGAAACGGATTTCGAAATAACCTAAAATGCGCATCTAAAGCCAGAATCCCTTCAAATGGATTTCGAGGCGTAAGACTCGAGGACGACACCCGAAACCCCCGTTCGCGAAAAAACGCGATCCCGATTTTTCTAGAGGGAGTAATTGGATCGCGAGTCACATGAAACACAGTGTATAGTCAACGATTTGGAAGAGCCGCATAGTTTTTGCGTTCGAACAGAAGTTCCGTATGACGCGCCCGAAGTTCGGACTGGTGCCGTTTCGGACACATAAATCCAAGAAGTCTATTCGAAACCCAAGATTCGCTCGAGACCCGTTTTCAGTCCGAAAAGGATATCGAACCCAAAAGAGGGGTATCTGAACCCAGTGTGATCTACATCTTAATGATGTATTTCGCTGCGAAAATTTTAAGTTCTTAACAATTGAACTAGTCAGAAATGTGCGATGATTTTTCTAGAGGGAGTATGTGCGGAAGTCCCAGACAAAACAGTGTAAAGCAATAATTTCGTAGACGATGATTGTGCAGTGGTTACAGAAGTTCAATGCGACGTGCACTACCTGGCAGAAGTCGTTACGTCGCAGAACCTTCATCGTGTTTTCCATTATTTAGATTCGCTTTTGAAAGGATCTCGCAATAACCTCTAAACGTGCCTTCCGAGTGCAAGCAATAACCTAACAATGGATTTTTTGCGTAGGACTAAACAACAGCCCTATAACAAATGCTTTTCTAGGAAAGCAATAAGACTTTACACAATGCTTATTCTTAGGTTAAGCGCATGATAACCTTACAATAAAGAACATTTCGTCTCAAGATTTGTGTCTTCACAACAATACTCTAAGTACGATGGAATTAAGTTCAATGCCGGAGCCTCTAAAATACGCGGATAAGCAGAGGTGATTTCCAAACACAAGATCACACAAACACTCTATGAAATGCAAAGATGAATGCTCATGAAGTGTGTGTAAAGTGAGAAACTTCAAATCAAGTTCGAATGAAGGACTCAATTAATGTATGCTTAACTCATTTTAAAGTTTAAAAGCGATCCCAGAGATCTAGATTGAAGTGACCGCGATGTAACGTCAAACATGTATAAATACTAACTTGTTTGATGATATGAATATCAAAAGCTCATAAGTTTCGTATGACGTTAATTAAGTTCTGAACATGTGGACGCATGTACAAGAAGTCTATTCCAAAACAAGAGTCGCTCGAGACTAAACCGAAAATGAATGAAAATCAAAAATATGATCTCAACCAAGAATCCATGAAACGTATGTGCACAACTAGAGTACAACAATTGATTTGACAAAACATGCGATCCCGTTTTAAAACAAATTTGGTTTGAAGTCCCACAAACACAGTGTAAGAATAATTTCGTAGAGTCCAACTTAAATCAAAGATTAAACGAGTGCCCGAAGTGATGGCACGTTACGTACGCATAACATCAGAAGTGTTTTCCAAACCCAAGATTCGCCCGAAACCCATTTAAACAAAAGGATATCGAAATAACCTCAATGTATCTCAACCCAGAAACTTCAAATAGAGATTTCGCTGCATAAGACTAGAGTACGACACCTTTAACTTTCCAGAAGACGCGATCGAAGACTTTTCAAGAGGGAGTATTTGGACAGAGAGTCGCATGAAATATAGTGTAGAGTCAACAATTTCGTAGAGACTACATAGGTTCAACTCTGCAGAAGTCCCATATGATGCAACCGAAGTTATAGTGCCGGAGCCGTTTCGGACGCAGTCTCCAGAGGTGATTTCCAAACCCAAGATTCGCCCGACCTGGCCTTCAACGAAACGGATTTCGAAATAACCTAACCGTTTGCATCTATAGCCAGAATCCCTTCAAATGGATTTCGAGGCGTACACTGAGGCGACACCGAACCGGGTTCCAAAAACGCGATCGACCGATTTTTCTAGAGGGAGTAATTGGATCGCGAGTCACATGGGACACAGTGTATAGTCAACGATTTGTAAGAGCCGCATAGTATTTTCGTTCGAGGGAAGTTCCGTATGACGCGCCCGAAGTTCGGACTGGTGCTTTCGGACACATAATTCCAAGAAGTCTATTCGAAGTGCCTTAGATTCATCGAGACCCGTTTTCAGCCGAAAAGGATATCGAAATCTTTAAAACGGGTAGGCTACCATGATTCCATCAAACTATTTTTGCGAAAGACTAGAGTACAACAATTGAAGCATGCATTTGAGAAAAATGCGATCCCGATTTTTCAGAGGGAGTATGTGGACCGAGAGTCCCAACAAAAACATGTGTAGAGTCAATAATTTCGTAGAGTCGTACAGATTGTGCATTGTACAGAAGTTCCATACGACGTGAAGTTCTGGCAGAAAGTCGTTACGTACGCAGAACCTTCAGAAGTGTTTTTCCAATACCAAGATTCGCCCGAAACCCATTTTCAACCGAAAAGGATCTCGAAATAACCTCAAAACGTGCCTTCAGTGCAGAAACCCTTCAAATGGATTTCGCTGCGAAAGACTAGAGTACGACACCTGAAACCCCCGTTCCAGAAGAACGCGATTGAAGACTTTTCAAGAGGGAGTATTTGGACCGAGAGTCGCATGAAACAGAGTGTAAAGTCAACAATTTCGTAGAGCTACATAGGTTGTGTTTTCTTACAAAAGTCCCGTACGATGGAACCGAAGTTCATGCCGGAGCCGTTTCGGACGCAGAACTCGCAGAGGTGATTTCCAAACACAAGATTCGCCCGAAACCCGTTTTCAACCAAAACGGATTTCGAAATAACCTAAAATGCGCATCTAAAGCCAGAAACCCTTCAAATGGATTTCGAGGCGTAAGACTAGAGTACGACACCCGACACTCCCGTTCGCGACAAAATGCGATCCCAGATTTTCTAGAGGGAGTAGTAATTGGACCGCGAGTCACGTGAAACACAGTGTATAGTCAACGATTTGGAAGAGCCGCATAGTTTTTGCGTTCTAATAGAAGTTTCGTACGACGCGCCCGAAGTTCGGACTGAGCCGTTTCGGACGCATAAATCCAAGAAGTCTATTCCAAACCTAAGATTCGCTCGAGACCCGTTTTCAACCGAAAAGGATGTCGAAATCTCCAAAAACGCGCATCTCAACCCAGAATCCCCATCAAACGTATTTCGCTGCGAAAGACTAGAGTACAACAATTGAAACCAGAAAAAATGCGATCCGGATTTTTCTAGAGGGAGTATTTGGACGAGAGTCCCAACAAACACAGTGTAGAGTCAACAATTTCGTAGAGTCGTATAGATTGTGCATTCGTACAGAAGTTCCGTACGACGTGCCCGAAGTTCTGGCAGAAAGTCGTTACGTACGCATAAACCTTCAGAAGTGTTTTCCAAACCCAAGATTCGCCCGAAACCCATTTTCAACCGAAAAGGATATCGAAATAACCTCAAACGTGCATCTCAACCCAGAAAACCCTTCAAATGGATTTCGCTGCGTTAAGACTAGAGTACGACACCCGAAAACCCCCGTTCCAGAAGAACGCGATCGAAGACTTTTCAAGAGGGAGTATTTGGACAGAGAGTCGCATGAAATATAGTGTAGAGTCAACAATTTCGTAGAGCTACATAGGTTGTGTTTGGTTGCAGAAGTCCCGTATGATGCAACCGAAGTTCGTGCCGGAGCCGTTTCGGACGCAGAACTCCAGAGGTGATTTCCAAACCCAAGATTCGCCCGAAACCCGTTTTCAACCGAAACGGATTTCGAAATAACCTAAAATGCGCATCTAAAGCCAGAATCCCTTCAAATGGATTTCGAGGCGTAAGACTCGAGGACGACACCCGAAACCCCCGTTCGCGAAAAACGCGATCCCCGATTTTTCTAGAGGGAGTAATTGGATCGCGAGTCACATGAAACACAGTGTATAGTCAACGATTTGGAAGAGCCGCATAGTTTTTGCGTTCGAACAGAAGTTCCGTATGACGCGCCCGAAGTTCGGACTGGTGCCGTTTCGGACACATAAATCCAAGAAGTCTATTCGAAACCCAAGATTCGCTCGAGACCCGTTTTCAGCCGAAAAGGATATCGAAATCTCCAAAAACGGGTATCTCAACCCAGAATCCCATCAAATGTATTTCGCTGCGAAAGACTAGAGTACAACAATTGAAGCCGCCGTTTGAGAAAAATGCGATCCCGGATTTTTCTAGAGGGAGTATGTGGACCGAGAGTCCCAACAAAAACAGTGTAGAGTCAATAATTTCGTAGAGTCGAACAGATTGTGCATTCGTACAGAAGTTCCATACGACGTGCCCGAAGTTCTGGCAGAAGTCGTTACGTACGCAGAACCTTCAGAAGTGTTTTCCAAAACCAAGATTCGCCCGAAACCCATTTTCAACCGAAAAGGATCTCGAAATAACCTCAAACGTGCCTTTCAGTGCAGAAACCCTTCAAATGGATTTCGCTGCGTAAGACTAGAGTACGACACCTGAAACCCCCGTTCCAGAAGAACGCGATTGAAGACTTTTCAAGAGGGAGTATTTGGACCGAGAGTCGCATGAAACAGAGTGTAAAGTCAACAATTTCGTAGAGCTACATAGGTTGTGTTTTCTTACAAAAGTCCCGTACGATGGAACCGAAGTTCATGCCGGAGCCGTTTCGGACGCAGAACTCGCAGAGGTGATTTCCAAACACAAGATTCGCCCGAAACCCGTTTTCAACCAAAACGGATTTCGAAATAACCTAAAATGCGCATCTAAAGCCAGAAACCCTTCAAATGGATTTCGAGGCGTAAGACTAGAGTACGACACCCGACACTCCCGTTCGCGACAAATGCGATCCCAGATTTCTCTAGAGGGAGTAATTGGACCGCGAGTCACGTGAAACACAGTGTATAGTCAACGATTTGGAAGAGCCGCATAGTTTTTGCGTTCTAATAGAAGTTTCGTACGACGCGCCCGAAGTTCGGACTGAGCCGTTTCGGACGCATAAATCCAAGAAGTCTATTCCAAACCTAAGATTCGCTCGAGACCCGTTTTCAACCGAAAAGGATGTCGAAATCTCCAAAAACGCGCATCTCAACCCAGAATCCCATCAAACGTATTTCGCTGCGAAAGACTAGAGTACAACAATTGAAACCGCCGTTTGAGAAAAATGCGATCCCGGATTTTTCTAGAGGGAGTATTTGGACCGAGAGTCCCAACAAACACAGTGTAGAGTCAATAATTTCGTAGAGTCGTATAGATTGTGCATTCGTACAGAAGTTCCGTACGACGTGCCCGAAGTTCTGGCAAAAGTCGTTACGTACGCATAACCATCAGAAGTGTTTTCCAAACCCAAGATTCGCCCGAAACCCATTTTCAACCGAAAAGGATATCGAAATAACCTCAAACGTGTATCTCAACCCAGAAACCCTTCAAATGGATTTCGCTGCATAAGACTAGAGTACGACACCCGAAACCCCCGTTCCAGAAGAACGCGATCGAAGACTTTTCAAGAGGGAGTATTTGGACAGAGAGTCGCATGAAATATAGTGTAGAGTCAACAATTTCGTAGAGCTACATAGGTTGTGTTTGGTTGCAGAAGTCCCGTATGATGCAACCGAAGTTCGTGCCGGAGCCGTTTCGGACGCAGAACTCCAGAGGTGATTTCCAAACCCAAGATTCGCCCGAAACCCGTTTTCAACCGAAACGGATTTCGAAATAACCTAAAATGCGCATCTAAAGCCAGAAACCCTTCAAATGGATTTCGAGGCGTAAGACTAGAGTACGACACCCGAAACCTCCGTTCGCGAAAAACGCGATCCCAGATTTTTCTAAAGGGAGCAATTGGACCGCGAGTCACATGAAACACAGTGTATAGTCAACGATTTGGTAGAGCTGCATAGTTTTTGCGTTCGAATAGAAGTGTCGTACGACGCGCCTGTTGACACCAAAAATGTCGCTATGTCCCTTCAACACCAAAAACTACATGGAGCCACATCCTGCCATAAATAGGAAGGCGCCATTTCAAGCACTAGATCTTGTCAGAATCAAACAAAAACTGCACGATCCTTCAAAGCAGCCAAAAGAGGGGTACACATGAAGTTTAGGGCCATTTCGACATCATTTGGCCTAACTTCACTCCTCCGACAGCCAGACAGGATCTCCCGGCAGCGACAGTGTCGAAGACTTCAAAACTTCGATCAGAGCCTACGAGATGGTCTCAGAATACCTCCAAAAGGCCCCCTGCCAAATTTCAAGTCAAACGGACGACGTTTGACCCTTCATCAACTCTCGGGAAGCAAAAACAGGCCTATCGGCGACGGAGCACCCCGGAATCATGGCATCCAAATTGGAGCTAATGGATCATCTCGAAATAACTCCAATAGGTCCCCTGTCAAGTTTTAGGTTAAATGGACATCGTTTGGCCTAGTTTCAAAGCTCGGCGTTTTCCTAGGGGTGAAATCAAGGCGAGCATTTGCGGGACCCCAAAAGGCTTCAAAACTCAAACCAAAGCCCATGGTTGGTCTTACTTACTACTCAGGAAGCTCTCTGTCAAATTTCAGGTCAATCAGACATCGGTTGACCACAGGTCAAAGATCGGCATTTCTCTCATGACGAAATTAAGGCAAGCATTTGCGGGACCCCGAACGGCTTCAAAACTCAAACCAAAGCCTATGGTTGGTCCTATCTATTGCTCAAGAAGCTCCACGTCAAATTTCAGGTCATTCCGACATCGTTTGGCCTAGTTTCAATGCTTGACAAAAAATCGGCAATACCGCACAACGAAGTCTTCGGCTTTCCAGAAAAATAGGAAATTTTGTGCTCCGATTTGCGTGGCTTCTCATCGGGTTTTCTTCAAGAGAATCAGGCCAATAAATGAGGGGAAATGTCAGAAAAAATACAGAAGAAAAAAGAATGAAAAAAGATCGAAAAACGGCGAAGAAAAGGCGACCGAATGGCGGCAGAGAAATGGGCCCAAAGCCCATGGTCTCCGGCGACCTTGGCCCATGGTCGCTGGCGACCATGGAATTCCGGCGACCCGAAAATCGCCGGAAGACCCCTTTTTCGGGTCCTTTTCGCGTTTCGAGTTGATTGGCCTCTGTGGTTTTTCCAAAATCTGATTTTTCGTGCATGAAATCCGTCGATCTTCGTCAACATCACGGATTCGCCGCCGAAATCATTGGATGATCATTAGATGCCTCGAAATCGTCAACCGGCCGACAAAGAAAGCACACTTTCTGCCCGCCCGATCGTGAAATCGACAGGACAGATGTTGCCGGCACGTTGACATTAATCAATGTCTGAAATTGCATCGCCATCCGACATCAAACAACATGTGGATCCACCGGCGGTCATCGCAAGAAGAATTACAAAAGACGCGGCGCGGCCCGCGACTCTTCGAGCGACTTGGCGACCAATTAATGAGGTTAATGCGGTCATTAACTCATTATTTTGGACGGTCCAATCAAAAGCAAGCAAATGAGAGTTAGAAGTCAAAGGATTTATGGCATTAAAGCCATGAAACTCCTCCCATGATGGGGATTAAAGACAATTAAAAGCTCATTATTCTCCATCGACCAATCAGATTCAAGGAAAAAGGAGTTACAAAACAAATAATTTAAAACTTGTAACTCCTCCCATTATGAGCATTAATGCATTCAATGCTCATAAACCCTCCTAAATGGCTACCAAAGGCCTATAAATAGGAGGGCATTCCAAAGGGAAAAAGACAGATGAAGAACGGAAAAAAGAATCCAGAGAATTGCCCGGAAAATCCAGAGGCCCTGCAACTCTGCTGCAAAGGCCACCAAAAGGTGATTGAAGCACCCTTGGGGGGCCAACCCCCCAAGGACCTCCCTTCTTCTACCAATATGGCCAAAACGTGGCTTTTCAGCCCGTTTACTTAGCTTTTTATCGGATATAAGACCTTCTCTTGGTCTTTGTCCTTTAAAAATCTGAGGTTAAAAGGCCAAGCCAAGAATCCAAGCATCGTGTTCTCATCAGCATGGACGATGGAGGAGCCCATACATGACTCGCGACCATCGATCTGAACGTGTCCCCACAATCGAATGAGAAGTCAGATTCCTTTTCTTGATTTCTATTGTACTTTATTTTTCTTTTAGAGACAAAAATCACAATTCTTATCTTTCATAATAGATAAGATTTGTAAATCGCCTTTTACGGCAAACAAATGAAATCGCCTTTCACGGCAAATAAAAAAAAAACTTTGTCTCTTTTCTTAAAATAAGTGTACAATGGAAAACTAGAAAAAGTTTCATTTCCCCTTTCTACTTGTGAAGGTGGATCTTCGGATCACCGTTTCTAAATTCCAAGTAGAAAAGTGAAATTGGCATACCCGTACAAAAAGAAAGAAAGATGTTGATACCCTTTACTTTTCTTCTCCTCCCCTCCGCCGTACCCCGAAAGACCCGGGGCGGAGGCAGCGGGAGAGAGGGAAGAATCGGGTCCATCAGCGCCCGATGTTCGGACTGGAGCCGTTTCGGACGCATAAATCCAAGAAGTAATTTCCAAACCCCAGATTCGCTCGAGACCCGTTTTCAACCGAAAAGGATCTCGAAATCACCTAAAACGCGCATCTCAACCCATAATCCCTTCAAATGTATTTCGCTGCGAAAGACTAGAGTACAACACCTGAAATCCCCGTTTGAGAAAAATGCGATCCCGGATTTTTCTAGAGGGAGTAATTGGACCGAGAGTCGAAAGAAACACAGCGTCGAGTCCACAATTTCGTAGAGCCGTATAGATTGTGCTTTCGTACAGAAGTTCCGTACGACGCGCCCGAAGTTCGGGCAGAAGTCGTTTCGTACGCAGAACCTTTAGAAGTGTTTTCCAAACCCAAGATTCGCCCGAAACCCATTTTCAACCGAAAGGATCTCGAAATAACCTCAAACGTGCATCTCAACCCAGAAACCCTTCAAAGGGATTTCGCTGCGTAAGACTAGAGTACGACACCCGAAAACCCCGTTCAAGAAGAACGCGATCGAAGACTTTTCGAGAGGTAGTATTTGGACCGAGAGTCGCATGAAATACAGTGTGGAGTCAACAATCTCGTAGTGCTACATAGATTGTGTTTTCGTGCAGAAGTCCCGTACGACGCAACCGAAGTTCGTGCCGGAGCCGTTTCGGACGCAGAACACCCAGAGGTGATTTCCAAACTCAAGATTCGCACGAGACCCGTTTCAACCGAAACGGATCTCGAAATAACCTAAAATGCGCATCTAAAGCCATAAACCCTTCAAATGCATTTGAGGGCGTAAGACTAGAGGACAACACCCGAAACCCCCGTTCGCGAAAAACGCGATCCCGGATTTTTCTAGAGGGAGTAATTGGACCGCGAGTCACATGAAACACAGTGTGTAGTCAACGATTTGGAAGAGCCGCATAGTTTTCGTGTTCGAACAGAAGTTTTGTACGACGCGCCCGAAGTTCGGACTGGTGCCGTTTCGGACGCATAAATCCAAGAAGTCTATTCCAAACCCAAGATTCGCTCGAGACCCATTTTCAACCGAAAAAGATCTCGAAATCTCCAAAAATGCGCATCTCAACCCACAATCCCTTCAAATGTATTTCGCTGCGAAAGACTAGAGTACAACAATTGAAACCGCCGTTTGAGAAAAATGCGATCCCGGATTTTTCTAGAGGGAGTATTTGGACCGAGAGTCAAAAGAAACACAGCGTGGAGTCCACAATTTCGTAGAGCCATATAGATTGTGCTTTCGTATTGAAGTTCCGTACGACGCGCCCGAAATTCGGGCAGAAGTCGTTTCGTACGCAGAACCTTCTAAAGTGTTTTCCAAACCCAAGATTCGCCCAAAACCCATTTTCAACCGAAAGGATCTCGAAATAACCTCAAACGTGCATCTCAACCCATAAACCCTTCAAATGGATTTCGATGCGTAAGACTAGAGTACGACACCTGAAACCCCCGTTCCAGAAGAATGCGATCGAAGACTTTCCCGTATTTGGACCGAGAGTCGCATGAAATACAGTGTAGAGTCAACAATTTCGTAGAGCTACATAGATTGTGTTTTCCTGCAGAAGTCACGTACGACGCAGCCAAAGTTCGCGCCGGAGCCATTTCGGACGCAGAACACCCAGAGGTGATTTCCAAACCCAAGATTCGCACGAGACCTGTTTCAACCGAAACGGATCTCGAAATAACCTAAAATGCGCATCTAAAGTCAAAAACCCTTCAAAGGGATTTCGAGGCGTAAGACTAGAGGACGACACCCGAAACCCCCGTTCGCGAGAAAACGCGATCCCGGATTTTTCTAGAGGGAGTAATTGGACCGCGAGTCACATGAAACACAGTGTATAGTCAACGATTTGGAAGATCCGCATAGTTTTCTCGTTCGAACAGAAGTTTCGTACGACGCGCCCGAAGTTCGGACTGGTGCTGTTTCGGACGCATAAATCCAAGAAGTCTATTCCAAACCCAAGATTCGCTCGAGACCCGTTTTCAACCGAAAAGGATCTCGAAATCTCCAAAAACGCGCATCTCAACCCAGAATTCCTTCAAATGTATTTCGCTGCGAAAGTCTAGAGTACAACAATTGAAACCGCCGTTTGAGAAAAATGCGATCCCGGATTTTTCTAAAGGGAGTATTTGGACCGAGAGTCCCAACAAACACAGTGTAGAGTCAATAATTTAGTAGAGCCCAACAGATTGTGCATTCGTACAGAAGTTCCGTACGACGCGCCCGAAGTTCTGGCATAAGTCGTTACGTACGCTGAACCTTCAGAAGTGTTTTCCAAACCCAAGATTCGCCCGAATCCCATTATCAACCGAAAAGGATCTCGAAATAACCTCAAACGTGCATCTCAACCCAGAAACCCTTCAATTGGATTTCGCTGCGTAAGACTAGAGTACGACACCCAAAACCTTCGTTCCAGAAGAACGCGATCGAAGACTTTTCGAGACGGAGTATTTGGACCGAGAGTCGCATGAAATACAGCGTAGAGCCAACAATTTAGTAGAACTACATAGATTGTGTTATCGTACAGAAGTCCCGTACGACGCAACCGAAGTTCGTACCGGAGCCGTTTCGGACGCAGAACACCCAGAGGTGATTTC
>QPKB01000231.1:0-53493 GCA_003546025.1 Camphora micrantha
ATATTTATGAATTATGCAGAGTAGTTCTTTTATCGATTTGAATTATATTCGTTTGATTCGAATTATGTTTTATTCGGGTTTTGTTTCGTCGGCACCACTCAGCTTGGGTTACTTTGTCGGGTTGATCACCCGGCTTAGGATCCTCAAAACTTTGCCAACCTGCAGCTTGGATACTTTGTGTGTGTGATATCCACTCTGCGGCTGATCTTTGTGTGATACACACCTTTGTTACGCCATTTTGTGAGACCCTTCCATTTTTATATGGTAACGGTCGATTGTGAGTGCCCTCATTACTTCGGTAATTGGAGAATCTAGCTAAATGTGGTTTGCCAATATTTTATTCGAATGTCAGTGAATTTTGAGTATGATTACTAATCATTTGTTTTCAAGATTTAATTTCTTTAACTTCATCATTATGTTCATCTATTTTCCAAATATATCATTTATAGTCTTTAAATCTGATTTGATATAAACTTATGTACCTTATCTTTTGTTTGCTTGTCATACCGTCATGTCTGATATTCATTTTGTTTGATGCCAGATTTTGACCCCGTTGCCCATGAGGCGTACGAGCGGAGGAGGCGGTAGATCCTCCTGTTGGACACGAGTGGCAGCCCGACGATGTCCTTTAGACAACGGGTTGGGTTATGAGATTCGAATCACATTTTGGGGGATAAATATGATCGTCTTTTGGGAACTTGATACTTTAGCCTTTGTTGGCTTAATTTTGTGGGAATTGTAAACTTTAACTTATCTTTGGTGTTTGTGAACTTAAATCTTTAACTCTGGGATTTGCTTATGAATGTTTCTCCTTCGACATGAGTCTTGTGTAGGCTTATTATGTTTTGGTTCTTTATTTATGTTTGCTACATGTGAGACCCCGACCCGAGAGGCCCTGATTAGTGTCTTTGAGCTGTGTTTAGCTCTAAGTGTGTTTTGTGGATTTTGGTTAAGTTGGGATTAGAATAACTTTGTTATAGCTTTGGGATATTTTGGAGTGCCTTTGTGACTAGTGGGGCCCTTTGGGGGTTCCTTTTATGACTTGCGTGTACTTGGGGTTTTATCTTGGTTTTCTTGATTTGTATTTTATCCCGATTTACTTGTTTTGTTAATACCTTCAACTTTCATGTTGATCCCGTTCCCGTCCCGAACCCCGAAACTTGACTTTTCTAGCTTTAAGGGCAAAACAGTCTTTTCACACGAAATCTGTACCAGATTATTGTTATTCCCGAAACCCGTGAAACATATACTTTTTGGAAACTAGATATTTTGACGATCATTTCTTCCTTCTTCGTCGATTTCATCCGAAGTCCCGAAAACCACTATTTCAGCCTTTCAAAGTTATTAAGTGGTGGAGCCCATTTTCATTGGCTATAAGAGAACCCATCTCTTTTCCCTTCTTCATTTTCCAGCAAAGCCACCTTGAGCCTAGGGTTTGCTTGGCTCCTCTTTTCTCCTTCTTCTTGCCTTTCCTTCACTAGATCTCCACCAAATCTTGCACCAACATCAAAATAGAGATCACCATTCTCTTCCTCTACTTGAAGGCTTCCTATTGGTACCATTTTTGAAGAAATCCCATCTCTCCAAGATCTTCTTCTAGCTTGTCTTGTTCATTTGGAGAACCTATTGGTAAGATCTCTCCCTAATCTTCTAGATTCATGTTCTTATGGTCCTTGAGAAGCTCCATTTTCATTATTAGGAGCTCTCTCTTCTTATTGCTTGTTTTGACCCATTTTAGGGTTTGTTTTGGGGTTTTTTGTAGAGATTGTGTTCTTGGCTTGCAAGTGTGATTAGGAGCTTGATTTCCTTGATTAAAAACCTGAGGCAGGTGGATGATTTGATACTTTTACCTTTAAATGAGTTTTGATAAAATGCATTATGATTTCACCATGTATTTTGTGTTATTAATGGCTTGTTTAGACTTGAAATAAATGCACATTGGTGAATCTTGATAGCTTGTATTATTCATGTATTAGATTACTAATCAGGTTTAAGAAAGGAAGAGAAAAGATTGGAAAAATGGAATGACCCATTGAACTGCTGTAACAGAACCTGGGTTCTGTTACGCAGTTCACGCGGTCGACCGGCCAAGGGGCGCGGTCGACCGGGGACACTGGAACAGGCCTCCTGTTGGAGGACCTGCTGCACTGCGGGAATCACTGTTCCGTAGTGTACGCGGTTGACCGGCCAAGGGGCGCGGTCGACCGGCCACACAGAGGTCAGGCTCTCTGGAGCCTGACCAAATCACTGTTCATCCCATTTTAAGTTACAACTCCCGGTCGACCTGGCCCATGGTCGTTCGACCGAGCCCACCGTGTATGCGGTCGACCGGCCATGGGCCAGGTCGACCGGCCCAACTGGAAAACCTGCTGGAGTTTGGATTTTTTTGCCCTATGATTAGATGGACTTTAAATGGAACTTAGTGACCCTTTTGTGGACCCGTTTGACTTCTTTTGAGGATGGTTGGACCGACATTTCCTCATGGTTAATCCGGTTGTATCGGTACTTAACCTAATTCAATCTTGAACGGTACGGAACGACGGGATATCCTTTCTTTTATCTAAACGCAAAATTGGTTTGTTTGGGTATCGCGAATCCGTTTTCCTTTCGATGACTGAGTAGGTTGTAAGGTACTACTAGATTAACGTTGTGCTTAGGATCCCCTCTCGATTATGTTTTGTTTATTTAAAATTCGATTAAAGTTTGAATACCTAAGGTGTATGAAGAGCCCGGAATGTCTCCAAACTCAAGGAGTACCAAGTGATCATTACAATCGACATACGGAGTCCTTAGTCACTTGATTTATATTGAATCCCGATAATAGCCAAATTTCTCGAATTATGATTTGTCTTGAATCCCGATGATAGCCCGAATTTCTCGAATTATGATTTGTCTTGAATCCCAATGATAGCCCGAATTTCTCGAATATTGATTTGTCTTGAATCCCGATGATAGCCCGAATTTCTCGAATATTGATTTAGCATTCCCGAAAGTATTGAAAGTGTATTTTAGCATTTTTGCTAGCCCGTTTATACATGCCAGAATGAAATGAAATTAGTGCTTTTGAGCACCCCGTCCCGCCCGTTTATTTAAGTGCATTACATATGATTTGTACATGTCTTGTTTTACACGATTTGACCTATGAGTCGGCACCACTAAGCTTGGCTTTCCTTGCCGGTTTGATCTACCGACTTGGAGACCCTTTCCCGTCCCGCCAGCTGCAGTTTGGATCCCGCTACCCGGTTATTGCCGTGGTCTTGTCCCGATACCCGGTTCGCTACCGTGGTCCCGTCCCGTATTGTATTATATTATGTATATGTTACTTATGTTGCATCTCCTCACTCCGGTGACTGAGACAATATCCCGATATGCTCATGTCACTTCGGTGATAGAGGACTTAGCTTTTTGTGGTTGCCATCTTGTTGTTCCCCATTTCATTGGATACCTTACATGTTTTATATTGCATACGTATTTGAATAAATGATTATCTCGTTTTATGAAACTATTGTTTTGACAGGTTTAAATGTTTTTCCAAGGTATTTTCCTTATTGTTATGTCTTTTCACCCGTTTGCCAAACTGTCGTGTTTGACCCACTATTTTGGTACTCAGGTTCAGTTTCCCCGCCCCGAGCTGAGAGTTGTTGGCTGTGGAGCCATGAGTTGCAGGTTGCCTTGTCGGCTATGTCATGTAGACATTGTGCTTGACATCGGAGTTGCGTCATATTTGGGTAGTGGATATTAGTTTGTATTGTTCGTCTTTTATTAGCCTTTCTTGGGATTGTAATTAATACACATTGAAACTTGTAACTTGAACATATATGGGAATGTAATATCCTGTTACTATCAGCTATGTACTTTATTATGTTGGTTTGTTTCAGTCTGATATGGTTCATAAAATGATAGCTTTATGCTAGAGGTTGTATGCGACGCGGAATCCGATGATGTCCACGGACTCCGGGTCGCATTGCCACAAAAGCTTCCGTAAAAATATTCAGAGAGTGTTATGATTTTGGATCCTCACACACGCGGATCTTGGGAGAAATATAATCATCACTCACCAAATCAACCTTCCCGCCCCCGAGGTCGTGATCCGGGTTTGGGGGCGTGACACTGCACGCTTTCGCATATCTATGCTTTCATATGTGATTTTATTGTTACGAACCTTGTGAATCCTCACCGCAGAAACCTGTGGAAAACTAGCGCATGCGAGCGAAATTTTCTGGCTCGTCGCTCCATGGCCCCGGATTAGGGACTTGTTGTTAGGGATTTTGTATTTGCAATTTGATGGATGCATTATCATTCAAGCATCATTTGATTTGCACACATATGCATTGATTTGAGAAATCTTGAAATCCTATTTTATACATGCATTGTTTTTAAGAGTTGTAAAAGTATTGATTTATGCATGTTTTGGTTTTAATCTTGGATGCATTTGTTTTTTAAAAGAGTTTTTAGAAATCAAGCAAGCCTTTGGTTTTAAAGTTTTGAATCATTTTAGGCTTTTTGTGTTTTATGTTTTTAAACCACTTAGTTTGATTTAAAACATGTTTCCAAGCTTGATTTAATGGCCCAAAAAGTTCCCTCAACAAAAACTTTGAAATATGCAAAAAAAATGCAATTTTGGGAATTTTGGTCCCGGGCCAGAAACTGCAGTGTACCAGGTCGACACGGGTAAAGGCAGGTCGACCCGGTACACTGCCGTTGGCCATTTTTCAAACGGTAACTTTTTTGACCGTTATGAAGGCCAGGTCGACCTGGGGGTCATGGGGTCGACCCGGGACTAGCCGTTGGGCATTTTTTTGCTATAAAAAGTGGTTCATTCCTTTGAAAAAATTGATGATCAAGAGGCCATCCTTGAGGGGTTTTGAGGCCAATCAAAGGGAAATGGACTAAGGGATGAAGGGGATCATTAGGAAAGCTAAAGCTTGGATTAATGAGTTAAATCACCAAGTAAGCTCTACTTTCCTTAACCATATGTTGTCATGCTTTGTTTTATTTTTGGTAAATCTTTTGTAGCATGATATACTATGTTTTGTTGCATCCTTAACATGTTTACGTTTTGAATTGATTCATTGTTTTGGATGCATCACCATTGATTCAATCCAAGCAGTACTTGAATTGGTAAATCTAAGTAGATCATGTTAATGGAAAAATCTTTGAAATTATATGTGACATGATTCATATACTTGGTTGAATCTTTGGTTGTTGTTTTTCAACATAAGAAAATCACTTTCAAAACTATCTTATGTTTTGGATTCAACATCTTTACAAATCATATGTTTTCATGTTTTGTTTTATCTTTGGTAAATCTTTAGTATCATGTTAAATTATGATTTGTTGTGTCCTTAACATGTTTTATGTTTTGAATTGATCTATTGTTTTGGATGCATCACCATTTGATTCAATCCAAGTAGTACTTTATTTGGTAAATCTAAGTAGATCATGTTAATGAAAGAGTCTTTGAAATTATATGTAACATGATTCATATACTTGGTTGAATCTTTGGTTGTTGTTTTTCATCACAAGAAAATCTCTTTCAAATATATCTTACGTTTTGGATTCAACAACTTCACAAATCATATGTAACTTTGTTTTAAAGTTTCACAACTTGCTTTGCATTGATTGATATATCATATTCAGGTTGTATTTATAATTACATATGATTTGTCCCCTAATTTCAATCAAATATATTTTTATGTTTTATGAGCTACATTGTTGATTTGATTGACATCCCTATGCATCACAAGTTTAGAGCTAATTAATTTCATACAACTTGTGAATCTTTGATATCATTAACAAGTTGTTACTTTTAACATGTGACTTGCATTCTTTCCTCAATCATAAATGTTTTTATGAGCTAAAACTTTCAAAAGCCTTAGGCTTACATTTATGAACTTTCATTTTCAAAATGATTGAGGACATCACACACACACATCATGTGCTTTCATCTTTGCATTCATAGTGAGTGTGTGTATTAGATTTTCATTTTCATATCCGCCTATTTTAGAGGCAAATGTAATGAGCTTAATTGAATCTCCATCAAGTGTAATTTAGACACTACTTAGAGAGATAACCAACCTTGTGGTTGAAGAGGTTATTGCTTAGCCTATAAAAGCATAATGCATAGGTTGATGTTAAGCCTTGAAAAACATCATTGTAAAGGTTATTGCTTAGCCTTGAAAAGCATATTGTAAAGGTTATTACTTAGCCTATTGAAAAGCATAAATAGTGGAAATCCGGTGGGGGTGTTGGATCACAAGCCGGTAGTGGATGTAGGCACTGAGGCCGAACCACTATTAAGCTTCCGCATTTTATTTGTAATCATCACTTGTGACTAGTTGATTGTTAAGAAATTAAAATTGGTAATAAATGAAACTCACCCTATTTACCCCCCCCCCCCTCCTCTAGGGTTCAGATCCACGGACTTACAATTGGTCTTAGAGCCAGGTTACTCCATTTTAGGGCTTAACAACCCGGAGTTGATCCTTGCTAGTTTAGAACCCTAGTGTTGTGATTTATTGCATATCTTTTTGACGATTTCCACTATGTTTGATAATGTAATTTCCCCATAGTATCTTTGCACCACTCTTAGACTTTTTCAAGTTATATCTTCAAGAGTTGGTGAGTCCTCTAGTGATCTCTCAAGGACATCCTTTTCAAGACCTTAGGTGAATCTTCATTGGTACACATTTAGACTAACCTTTATGTCGCGACCCCAGACCGGGCCATCGGGCCTAATCCGGGATCGGGACTGTTATAATAATAATATGATGTAATGTGTATGAATTAAATTAAATCCAAAACGTATACGAGTCTACCAAAGAGTACCACTCGTACACGCGATTAACCACAGGTGTCCGCGGTGAGGATATCACATCGACATGAATATTTCTTTTATGTGCGGAAGCGTGTAGCAAATCTATTTTCATACATTCATGTCCAAGATACCAGATTAACGCATATTTCATACTAGTATCAAAATGAGCAATGATCATTAAAGCTATAACCCCAAAATAAAGTTAAGGTTTACAACAAAGTAGTTTAATTACATTGTTCCCAAAAATAGAGGCCAACAAAGGCCAATGAATAAAGTATCAAGTTCCCCAAAAGAATGGTTAGACACAACCCAAAATGTTACGTCACTCGGCACCCGAATGTCTAAATGACATCATCGGCGTGCCACTCAACTAATCGTTGCGGTTCGCCGACCGCCTCCTCAAGCTCCTCCTCGGGGAGACCAACAACGAGACCTGAGTACCAAAGCAAAGGGTCAAACACAACGGTTTGGCAAACGAGTGAAAAGACATAACAATAAAGAAAATACCTTTTAAAACATTTAAACCTGTCAAAACAATAGTTTAATAAAACAGAGAAACATTTGTTCAAATACATATGCAATATAAAACATGTAAGGTATCCAAGGAAACGGGAAACAGACAAGATGGCAACCACACATAGCTAAGTCCTCTATCACCGAAGTGACATGAGCATATCGGGATGTTGTCTCAGTCACCGAAGTGAGGAGATGCAACATAAGTAACATATACATAATATAATACAATACGGGACGGGACCACGATAGCGAACCGGGTATCGGGACAAGACCACAGTAATAACCGGGTAGCGGGATCCAAAACTGTAGCTGGCGGGACGGGAAAGGGTCTCCAAGTCGGTAGATCAAACCGATAAGGAAAGCCAAGCTTAGTGGTGCCGACTCATAGGTCAAATCATGTAAAACAAGACACGTACAAATCATATGTAATGCACTTAAATAAACGGGCGGGACGGGGTGCTCAAAAGCACTAATTTCATTTTCAAACGGGAAGTGCATATTGGGGCTAGCAAAAGCTCTAGTTTCAAATTCGATGTTTTCGGGAATGATAAATCACATTTCTTGAAATTCGGGACAAGTATCGGGATTCCATATAAATCAAGTGAATAAGGACCCCGTATGTCGATTGTAATGATCACTTGGTACTCCTTGAGTTTAGAGACATTCCGGGCTCTTTATGCACCTTAGGGATTCAAACCCTAATCGAGTTTTAAAGAAACAAAACACAATAGGGATGGGATCCTAGGCACAATGTTAATCTAGTAGTACCTTACAACCTACTCATTCATCGAAAGGAAAACGGATTCGCGATATCCAACCAAACCAATTTCGCGTTTAGATAAAAGAAAGGATATCTCGTCGTTCCGTACCGTTCAAGATTGAACTAGGTTAAGCACCGATACAACCGGATTAACCGTGAGGAAATGTCGGTTCCACCATCCTCAAAAGAAGTCAAACGGGTCCACAAAAGGGTCACTAAGTTCCACTTAAAGTCCACCTAGCATAGGGTGAAAAGTCAGTTTTCCAGCATGTTTCCAGTTGGGCCGGTCGACCGCGTACACAGAGGGCTTGGTCGACCGGCCATGGGCCAGGTCGACCGGAAGTTGTAAAAATAAATGCAGGAACAGTGTTTTGGTCAGGCTCCAGAGAGCCTGACCTCTGTGTCGCCGGTCGACCCCGCCCATTGGCCGGTCGACCGCGCTAACTGCACAACAGCAGTCCCCGCAGTTCAGCAGGTTGCCCAACAGGGGGGCCTGTTCCAGTGTCCCCGGTCGACCGCGCCCCTTGGCCGGTCGACCGCGTGAACTGCGTAACAGAACCCAGGTTCTGTTACAGCAGTTCAGTGGTTCTTCCACTTTTTCCAATCTTTTCTTTCCTTCTTTCAAACTTGATTAGCAATCTCATACATGAATAAAACAAGCTATCAAGAACTAAAATGAGCATTTATTTCAAGTCTAAACAAGTCATTAATATCTCAAAATGTTAGGTGAAAACATAAATGCATTTCATCAAAACTCATTCAAATGAAAAAGTATCAAATCATCCACTTGCCTTAAGTCTTTAATCAGTGGAAAACAAGCTCTTATGCAACCTTGCAAGTCAAGAACACAAGCTCTACAAAAACCCCCAAAACAAACCCTAAAATGGGTCAAAACAATGAAGGAGAAGAGAAAGCTTTCCATAATGAAAATGTAGCTTCTCTAAGGCTAGAAGAACACTAATCTAGAAGATTAGGAAGAGATCTTACCAATAGGTTCTCCAAATGAGCAAAGCAAGCTAAAAGAAGGTCTTGGAGAGATGGGATTCCTCCACAAATGGTACCAATGGAGAGCCCTTGAAGTGGAGAAGAAGATAATGAAATCCTTTGAGATGATGGTGCAAGTTTGGTGATGCTTGAGCAAGGAGAAGAAGAGAAAAGTGCACACAAACCCTAGGTTCAGTTGTTGTGCTGGAAAAAGAGAGAATGAGGGAGATGAGCTCTCTTTTATAAGCTACACAAGTGGGCTCCACCAACTAAGAACTTAAAAAGGCTGAAATAGTGGTTTTCGGGACTTCGGATGAAATCGACAAAGAAGGAAGAAATGATCGTCGAAATATCTAGTTTCTAAAAAGTTTATGTTTCGCGGGTTTTGGGAATAACAATAATTTGGTACAGATTTGGTGTAAAAGTACTGTTTTGCCCTTGAAGCTAGAAAAGTCATGTTTCGGGGTTTCGAACGGGAACGGGATCAACATGAAAGTTGAAGGTATTAACGAGATAAACAAAATGGGATAAAATACAAATTAAGAAAACCAAGATAAAACCTCAAGTACACGTAAAGTCATAAACAAGGAACCCCCAAAGGGCCCCACTAATACCAAAGGCACTCAAAATCCCCAAAGCTATTTCAAAGCTACTCTAAACCAACTAAACCAAAATCCACAAAACAAATCAAGACTAACACGCAACTAACTAAGCACTAATCGAGATCACTCGGGTCGGGGTCTTACACTTTAGGCCTTGATCCTCCCTAGACCAACCTATTCTTTTTAGTTATATCTATTTGTTGGTCATGTTACATTTGCATTTTGTTTCTTTATAGTTACATCTTTTAAAATGCAATGTTTCTTTGTGATCATTTGATTTTGTTTTCATGAACTTTTAAAGTTATATCTCTTGGTTTTCAAAATCCTTTGATTACAATATTTTCATGATGGATTTGCATTTTGTTCATATAGTTATATCTCTTGTAATGCATATCTATTCATGATCAATTGATTGTGATTACAAAAGCTTTCATAGTTAGATTTTTCATGATCAATTGATGTTGGAAAATCATTTGATGAATGTCATAGTTAGATCCTTTTTGTAAATCAAATGATTTGAAGCAATTTAAGTTTTCCATTGATTTTCAAGTTATATCTCATGGTATGGAAAATTTGTGAGTGTCTATTGTTTTACAAATTGAAAATTTACAATAGTACACTTCTTGTTTTTCAAAATCACTTGCTCATAATTCTGTAAATGATTCTTCGTTGGAATTTCATATATTAAAGTGATTTGAAAAACTTTGGAAAATGTTCTAAGCTTTATTGGTTGTATTTATAGAAACATTTTCCTTGAATTTATTTCCTTGTGCTTAATTATGATTTTATCATTTGAAAGGAAATAATTTTTACAAACAATTTGCATCTTTGCTCATTTAGTTACATTCTTTTTATGCAAATTGATTTTGATGTCTTACATTGCATGGTTGGATATGGTTTCATTGATTTGCATGTTTGTGCCTAATTTGGTATATATTTTCATTAATGCAAATTGATGATTGTTTATGTGCTTTATAGTAAAATCTTTTGTTTTATTATCATTTGAGCCTAATAAGTACATATGTGATTTAATGTGCTAAATTCATTTGGTATAGATCTCATATCATTTTCCATTGCATTGTAAGCTTAGTACATTTGCTAAGAGTGGAGATGTTGCATGATAGATTGATTCCCTTAACTTCATGCCTTCTTGTGCTTACATAATTATATTCTTTATTGATGATATGGTATGAGTTAGGTCTTGAGTGTTGATTGATCCTCTCTATGCAAATGTCAATTCGTTCTATGTATGGTTGTGTTATTTATTATATTTGTAGAAGCCATACTAGAACTAAAATCCATCCTCTATGCCTTCTAGTCATTTTTTTTTTGGATGGTTATGATGTTGATTCATGTATTTTCTTAAAGTGATTTCATCCTTATACATGTTTCAACATCATAGTAGTGATCTAGATCATATGAAACTCCTTGAAATCCATTCCTCGTATTTCTATATGTTTGATGGATATCTTAGATGTTAAATTCATATGATTTAGCCACTTTGAAAATTGCATGCATCACCAAGTAATATTCTTTTGCATTGCAATTTATCTTGTTCATTACTATGCTCATTTATTATATCTTTAAAAGTGATGAATATGCATTTATCATTCTTGATGGAATTTTGTGTTTACCACATTCTTGCTCCTTATCATGTTATCAAATTCAATTGGTTTCAATTGGTATAATTTTCGATTGATTTGATTTCTTATGAATGTGATAGACATTGTTACATTGGATTGAACTTGATAGTAATATGTTTACATTCCATGTCACATTCCATTAGCATCATAATTTTCATGTTGCCACCTCTCTTGTTCATATAGGTATATCTCATGACCACCATGCTTATGTGTTCATAATATTGGTTGGTTATTAGTTGAGGTTGGCTTCATGTTTGAATTTCATTTCACTCATTCTTGTGCATTAATAGTCATATTTATTGATTGAATGAAATGATTTCAAAACTTTCATAGCATATGATCTTCATAGTTAAATTATTTGATGCTATGTTTAATAAACCCCAATTCTTCATGGATAGCTCTAATTTGGATTTTTCCTAATAGTTATATTTTTAAATCCACTTTAGAGTGATTGTTTTAATAGACTTATCTTTGAATCTCAATTGGTATCCTTTGTTTTTCCAATTGGTATCCATGATTGCTTCTCTCATTAGACCTTGCTTTCTTTTGGTAATTTGATCATATTGAGCTTTATAGTTAAATGAATCTAATCCTTTCCTTAAAGTTGACCCTCATTTGGTTAAACCATCTACTTCTTGAACCAAATAGTTATACCTTGTCAAAAGTTTGACAAAAGAAGAGAATGGATTGAGGGGGAGTGAAAACCGTCATAGGAAGTATTAGTTTTGATCAAATTGACCCTTGAATTGCTTTTGAACCCTTAGAGACTACTTCCATACATGATAGCCTGTTATGAATTTCATTTTCGATTTCTTTTGTTAACAGGTGCTACTAAAGGTATTTTCCTTATTTCATGTGTGTAGGTACCTTTGCAATTTAATGTCAAAGGGGGAGAGAGCATTCAAGTTCTCAAAAGGGGAAGAGAATGTCCAAGCTTCCTAAGGGGAGATATTGTATAATCTTCTGCAGGGGGAGAGAATGCATATCTTGCCTAAGGGAGAGAGAGGCATGGTCAAAGGGGGAGAGCTAATAGAAGAGAGAAAGCTTGGAGCTAAAGAAGATGCTTGGTCATAGAAAGGAAAGAAGAAGAGAAAGCTTGAAGAATGATCAAGCTCCAAGCATCAAGAAGATTGAAGAAAAGAGCCCAAGAGCCCAAGCTAAGAGGAGGAGCATCCAAGAAGATTTCAAGACTTGTCCAGCTTAGGGGGAGCTGAAGACTTGATGTGTAATTTCAGTGATGAGTAAGTTTCCATCAAATTGCAAAGGGGGAGATTGTTAGGGATTTTGTATTTGCAATTTGATGGATGCATTATCATTCAAGCATCATTTGATTTGCACACATATACATTGATTTGAGAAATCTTGAAATCTTGTTTTATACAGGCATTGTTTTTAAGAGTTGTAAAAGTATTGATTTATGCATGTTTTGGTTTTAATCTTGGATGCATTTGTTTTTTAAAAGAGTTTTTAGAAATCAAGCAAGCCTTTGGTTTTAAAGTTTTGAATCATTTTAGGCTTTTTGTGTTTCATGTTTTTAAACCACTTAGTTTGATTTAAAACATGTTTCCAAGCTTGATTTAATGGCCCAAAAAGTTCCCTCAACAAAAACTTTGAAATATGCAAAAAATATGCAATTTTGGGAATTTTGGTCCCGGGCCAGAAACTGCAGTGTACCAGGTCGACCCGGGTAAAGGCAGGTCGACCCGGTACACTACCGTTGGCCATTTTTCAAACGGTAACTTTTTTGACCGTTATGAAGGCCAGGTCGACCCGGGGGTCGTGGGGTCAACACGGGACTAGCCGTTGGGCATTTTTTTGCTATAAAAGTGGTTCATTCCTTTGAAAAAATTGATGATCAAGAGGCCATCCTTGAGGGGTTTTGAGGCCAATCAAAGGGAAATGGACTAAGGGATGAAGGGGATCATTAGGAAAGCTAAAGCTTGGATTAATGAGTTAAATCACCAAGTAAGCTCTACTTTCCTTAACCATATGTTGTCATGCTTTGTTTTATTTTTGGTAAATCTTTTGTAGCATGATATACTATGTTTTGTTGCATCCTTAACATGTTTATGTTTTGAATTGATTCATTGTTTTGGATGCATCACCATTGATTCAATCCAAGCAGTACTAGCCTTGAAAAGCATATTGTAAAGGTTATTGCTTAGCCTATTGAAAAGCATAAATAGTGGAAATCCGGTGGGGGTGTTGGATCACAAGCCGGTAGTGGATGTAGGCATTGAGGCCGAACCACTATAAATCCTTGTGTGATGGTGCTTGCTTTGTGGTGATTGTTTTTATTAAGCTTCCGCATTTTATTTGTAATCACCACTTGTGACTAGTTGATTGTTAAGAAATTAAAATTGGTAATAAATGAAGCTCACCCTATTCACCCCCCCCCCCCCCCCTTCTAGGGTTCGGATCCACGGACTTACACTTGTTTGGCTCGGTCTCGTTCTAGGGGCGTGACAGGACTGGTAACAGAGCGAGAAACATTTCAGGCAATTAAAAGAAACTAGAACGTAGGGACGTGGCGAGGATGTATTAGAAATCTCGTTAACTAGTGTCTCATGGGGTTATGGATGCACTTTCTTTATATATTTTATTGTTGGTTTTACAACACTATGCCTCCCCGCAGAGACCCAACAAACGCAAACCCTTCTGGCAGTAACAGTGGCAGTGGAATGGATACCACTATGTCAAATCAGCTTCAACAACTTATGCAAATGATGGTAGACCAACAACAGAAAGCTAATGAAAACCAAGCTAGATTTCACGAACAACAAGCCATATTGCAAGAACAGAAGGCTAAGAAGGATGAAGAACTAACACAAGTTCAGAGGCAACTGTTAGAAATTTTGGGAAGAAGGCCGGACCCTATGCAACCTCCAAATGTGGGAGCTCAAATTGTTATTCAAAATAGGGAACTTGACCCCAATGTTTTATTTGAGAGGTTTCGAAAGAGAGGCCCAAAGGAATTTACAGGGCTCGTAGACCCTCTAGCAGCTAATGACTAGCTATCACATATAGAGAATATCTTTGATCTCTTCAGATGCACAGGTAAACAACAAGTTCACTTGGCAGCTTCTATGTTTACGAGATTGGCAGACATATGGTGGAAGGCTGTTAAGGATGGCTATCAGAATATTGAAAATGAGGGTGCCTGGACCACCTTCAAGCAGCAATTCACTGAAAAGTATGTACCTCCTCACATAAATAGGCAGAAGGCAGTAGAGTTTCAGCTACTCAAGCAGGAGGACATGACAGTCCTTGAATATCTTACAAAATTTGAGAGACTGTCCCGGTACGCACCAGAACTCGTGGACACCATGCAAAAGAAGATCATTAAGTTCCTGGAGGGACTTAATCCTATTATTTTGAGGGATGCTTCTAGTGTAGTACTCCCTGCTACTTTCCAGGAAGCCATCAAGAGAGATTATAAATTTGAAGATTTCAATAACCGAATTGTTAAAGATGCCCAAAGGAAGAGACAGCAGCACCAAGGCCAGAAATCTAATCAGGGCAAGAGGTCAAGACAGCAATAAAACAATCAAGGACAAGCTACATGTGACCACTGTGGCAAGAATCACCCTTCCATTCAATGCTACAAAGTCACCGGAGGGTTCTTCAAATGTGGTGCTCTTGACCACCAGGTAAAGGATTGCCCAAACATCAGAAATCAAGGCAACAGGTCTCCTCAGCAACCAAGACAAGCACCCCATCAAAATCAACAAGCAGTACAGAATCAAGCTAGAGCACCTCGCAACAGCAACAGCAACAAGCAAGACAACTACCTCAAAATCAAAATGCCCGTCCACAGCAGCAACATAGGAATGCACAGCAAGGGAGACAAAATCAGAACCGGAACATACAATAGCAACAAGGTCGTCTAAATCATTTGAATCAAGTGGACGCAGATGCAGCGGACAATGTAGTGGAAGGTAAACTCTTTATTTGTGGAGTAGAAGCAAAAGTATTGTTTGATCCTGGATTCATTCATTCTTTCATATCTCCTATGTTTACTAAACTGATCGATGTGCCTGCTAGCGAACTTGAATTTATTTTGACTGTCACAACACCAGTATGGAAACAAGTTGTTTGTAGCACTTATCACCCTAGTTGCACAGTTAAGATAGGAGATGTCACTTTACCAGTAGATCTTATTATTTTGAATATGCATGACTTTGATATCATATTAGGCATGGATTGGTTAGCGGGACATCATGCCACTATGGATTGCTTTAGCAAGACCATTTCTTTTAAATTGGATGGAACACTCTCCGGAGTAGAATTTCAGGGAGAGAAGAGAATCTCACCAGCTAGACTTACTTCTGCATTGTCAGTAGCTAAACTATTGAGAAGTGGATGTGAGGGATTTAAGTGTTTATCACGGAGTGTCGCGACCCCGGACCGGGTTATCGACCTAATCCGGGATCGGGACTAGGTAAATTTACCAAGATAGAATGAATGATGATACAAGGTCAATCCATACCAATACTATGAATTAATTTAAATCAAAACGTATACGAGTCCATCAAGATGCCACTCGTACACGCGATTTCCCACAGGTGTCCGCGGTGCGGATATCACATCAACATGAATATTTCTTTTAAATGCAGAAGCGTGTAGCAAATCTAATTCATATATTCATGTCTAAGGTAACAAGATCAAAACATATGTAGAACCAGTATCAAAATGAGCAATGATCATTAGCTAATTCCCAAAAGAAAGTTAAAGTTTACATAAAGATCATTTAATTACAATTCCCAAAAATAGAGGCCAACAAAGGCCAATATAAACAAAATATCAAGTTCCCAAAAGAATGGTTGGTTCCTAACCCAAAATGTTATGTAACACAAACACTCGAATGTCTAAACGACATCATCGGCGTGGCACTCACCTAGACGTTGCGGTTCTTCGACCGCCTCTTCGTGCTCCTCCTCGAGGTAACCGACAACAGGACCTGAGTACCAAAGCAAAGGATTAGACACGACGGTCTGGCAGGTGGGTGAAAAGATAATATAACAATTGAAATTACCTTGGAAAACATTTAAACCTGTTAAAACAATAGATTTCATAAAACAAAAGGATCATCTATTCAAAACATATATGCAATTTAAAACAAGTAAGGTATCCAAGGAGATCGGGAAACAAGCAATATGGCAACCACACGAAGCTAAGTCCTCTATCACCGAAGTGACATGAGCAAAACGGGATGTTGACCTTAGTCACCAAAGTGAGGAGATGCAACATAAGTAACATATACATATATAATAATACGGGATATGACCACGGTAGCGAACCGGGCATCGAGAATCACAGTAGCAATATGCGGCATCGGGACAAGACCACGGTAATAATCGGGTAGCGGGATCCAAACTGCAGCTGGTGAGACGGGAGGGGGATCTCCAAGTCGGTGGATCAGACCAACAAGGTTATCCAAGCTTAGTGGTGTCGACTCATAGGTCAAATATCGTAAATCAAGACATGTACAAATACGTATGATGCACTTATGTGAGCGGGCGGGAAGGGGTGCTCGAAGGCACAAATATCATATCAAACGGGAAGTGCATATCGAGACTAGCAAAATGCTACAGTTGCAATTTTTGTATTTTCGGGAATGATAAATCACAAATCATGAAGTTCGGGACAAGTGTCGGGATTCGAAATTCGATCAAAGTGAATAAAGGTCCCGTATGTCGTATTCAATAAAAATTGGTACTCCTTGAGTTTGGAGACATTCCGGGCTCTTTATACACTTTAGGATTTTCAAAACTTTAGATGAAAGCTTGTGATTTGGTTTCTCTTTTCAAATGGGTGCTAAACAATGGTTACAAGTTTCCCCATCACAATAGGGTTCCCAACAAACTTCTCTTAATCATTTAAATATTTCATTGTTACTCACAGAATAATCCTAGGTGAACAGTGCTGGTCGCTCGAGCGGACAAGGAGTTTGCTCAAGCGACGAACTCTCTGGAATGACTTTCTGCGAGGTTCACTCGAGTGGAAAACGGGTTCACTCAAGCGAATATGTTGGCTCAAGCCAACATATAGTTCGCTCAAACTAACAAGTTTCTGTGAGAGACCAAATACAATTATGGGAGAGTTCGCTCGAGCGAATAAGGGGTTTGCTCGAGCGAACCTGTTGGCTCAAGCGAACAATTAGCTCGCTTGAACTAACAAGGTTTTGTGAGAGGTCTGATGTGATCCTGGGAATGTTCGCTCAAGCGAAGAAGGGTTCGCTCGAGCGAACTGTCTACTGGAATGGCTCGGAGTCATTTCTGGACAGGTCGCTCGAGCGACCTGCCAAGTTCGCTCGAGCGAACTGTCCAGAACTAATATTGGGACAGTTCTGCTCCTTCTATCCTTCTCTTCTTACAACTCACATGAGTCTCATTTCCAGTCCAATATTGGAGGCTCCAAAACTCCTTTCTAACACCATTCAACTCCACATCAACACTTCCATAATCATCAATCAAAACATCTTCTTCTTAGTCACATTCAACCACAAAAGATAAGAGAAAAACCATATCATAAGGGTTCATTTACTACAATCATAAATGCAATGTTTCAAGAGTTAAACCAACTAACAAAATTCATAGATGCATTTATTTCAAAATTAATGCAAGTCAATAAACATGAGTACAAATGACAAACCAATCACATTCTTCATAAAAACATTAAATGTTTAAACTTATCATTTCATCCACTTGCCTCAAGGTCTCTAACAAGCAATCCAAGCTATAAACAAGCTATCCAAGTACAAGACCACAATCTCTACAAAAACCCCTAAAACAACCCTAAAATGGGTCAAAAAATTTAATAGAAAGAGAGAGCTCACAATAATGAAAATGGAGCTTCTCAAGGACTAGAAGAACACATATCTAAGAGATCAGGGAGATAGCTTACTTGGAAGGTCCTCTAATGGCAAGAGTTAGCTCAAAGCAAGTCTTGGAGATGGTGGTTTTCTTCACAAATGGTGTCAATGGGAAGCTCTCAAGATGGTGAGGAAGATGATGAAATCTATTTCTCAATTTGTGCAAGGTTGGTGGTGTTTTGATGATGGAAAAGCAAGAGGGAGAAGAGAGGCAAGGAAAACCCTAGGTTGGAAAGATTTGTGCTGGAAAAAGGGAAGGAGAGGTAGGTTCTTTATAGCAATTGCAAGTGGGCTCCACCACTAGAAAACTTTGTGGGGTCAAAATCATGGCTTTTGGGACCTCGTATGAAATCGACGAAGAAGGAAGAAATGATCGTCGAAATTTCTAGTTTCCAAAAAGTATACGTTTCGCTGGTTTTGGGAACATCAAATATTGGTTACAAATTTAGTGTGAAAGGACTCTTTTGCCCTCAATGCAATGAAAGTCGGGTCTCGGGATTCAGGACGGGAACGGGATCAACATGAAAGTTGAAGAGATCAACGAGATTAGTAAAATAGGATGAAAACACAAATTCAAACAATCTCGAGTAATCCCCCAAGTAAAAGCAAGGTCATAAAGGGAACCCCCAAAGGGCCACACTAATCACAAAGGCACTCAAAATTTTTCAAAGCTATAACAAAGCTATTCTAAACCCAACTAAACCAAAACACACTAAACACACTTAGAACTAATCACGCAACTTAAAAACACTAATCGAGGTCACTCGGGTCGGGGTCTTACACGGAGGATAAACAATCCCAAGGGGTGGAGGAAATCCCCGTGGTGTGTGAATTTCCAGATGTTTTTCCGGAAGAAATTCCAAGTTTGCCACCAATAAGGGAGATTGAATTCACGATTGAGCTCATGCCAGGGACTGCTCCGATCTCCATTGCTCCATACAGAATGGCTCTGGCATAATTAGGTGAATTAAAATTACAGTTGCAAGAATTGTTGAAGAAAGCTTTCATTAGACCAAGTATCTCACCTTGGGGTGCCCAGTGTTATTTGTTAAGAAGAAAGATGGAAGCTTGTGAATGTGCATAGATTACAAAAAATTAAACCAAGTGACCATCAAAAACAAATATCCATTGCCAAGGATAGATGAGTTGTTTGATCAGTTACAAGGAGCAGAGTATTTTTCAAAGATAGACTTGAGGTCTGGATATCATCAGTTGAGAGTCAGAGAATCAGACGTACCGAAGACAACATTTCGGACTAGATATGGGCACTATGAATTTTTGGTGATGCCCTTTGGACTGACAAATGCGCCAGCGTTGTTTATGGCACTCATGAACAAAATCTTTGCACCTCACTTAGATCAGTTCACAGTCGTCTTCATTAATGACATATTGGTGTATTCCAAGTCTAGAGAAGATCATGAGCAGCATCTGAGGACGTCAATGCAGCTTTTAAGGGACAATCAGTTGTACGCTAAGCTTAGGAAATGTGAATTTTGGCTTAAACAAGTTGCTTTTCTAGGCCATATCATCTGCAAAGAAGGTTTGGCAGTCGATCCAGTGAAGATAGAGGCAGTTATTAGTTGGGAAAGATCGAAAAATGTGACCGAAATCAGAAGTTTTCTGGGTTTAGCAGGCTACTACAAAAGGTTTGTGCATGGATTTTCATTTATTGTAACACCTTTGACCAAACTAACCCGAAAAGCTGTGTCATTTGTGTGGTCTAAATAGTGTGAATCAAGCTTTGAAGAGTTGAAAAGGAGGTTAACCACAGCACCTATTCTCACTTTACCTTCAGACAGAGGTAGTTTCGTTGTGTATATTGATGCTTCGAATGTGGGATTCGGTTGTGTGTTGATGCAAGATGGCAAAGTCATAGCGTATGGCTCGAGACAATTGAAAGAATACGAGAAAAATTATGCAACGCATGACTTAGAGTTGGCAGCTGTTGTCTTTGCATTGAAGATGTGGAGACACTATCTTTATGGAGAAAATTTTGAATTACAATCAGACCACCGTAGTCTCCAATATTAATTTTATCATAAAGAATTGAACATGAGACAAAGGAGATGGATGGAGTATATCAAAGATTATGATTTTCCAATCAAGTACCATCCAGGAAAAGTGAATGTGGTTGCAGATGCTTTGAGCAGGAAGTCAGTGAGTGTGGCCAGTTTGTAAGGAACTAACATATTTCAGCAGTTTGAAGACTTGGGAGTGGAATTTCAGCCAGTGAGCAAGGGTGTTATGTTGGCCAATATGTCGATGTCTGAACCTATTTTCATTCTAAAATTCAAGGAGAATTAGTTGCAAGATCCAAATTTGGCAAAAATTGTAGAGCACATCTCGGAACGTCCAGATTTTCGGGTTGTGGATAGAGTATTGTACTTCCATGACCGATTATGTGTTCCTAATATTGTTAATTTGAGGAATGAAATTATGGTTGAAGCTCACAACACAAAGTATTCTATACACCTGGGGAGCACGAAGATGTATCATAATTTGAAGAATAGATTTTGGTGGAACAATATGAAGAGGGAAATTGCAGCTTTCGTGTCTCGGTGCATGACTTGTCAATTAATCAAGGCAGAACATCAAAAGCCACCAGGTCTTTTGCAACCATTGGAGATTCCGCAGTGGAAATGGGAACATCTCACTATGGATTTCGTCTCAGGATTACCCACTACTAGCAGAGGAAACAATGCCTTTTGGGTTATAGTTGACCGTCTCACAAAGTCTGCACATTTTATTTCGATGAAGACGGGAAGGAAGATTGCCGCGACCCCGGACCGGGCCACCGGGCCTGATTCGGGATCGGGACTTGTTAATATAATATGATGTATGATTATTGTATGACTGTGCATGTATGAATTAAATCCAACTCCAAAACAAAACGTATACGAGTCCATCAAGAAGGATGCCACTCGTACACGCGATTTCCCACAGGTGTCCGCGGTTAGGATATTACATCAACATGAATATTTCTTTTATGTGCGGAAGCGTGTAGCAAATCTATATTTCATACATTCATGTCCACGATACAATATTAAAGCATGTTTCATACTAATATCGAAATGAGCAATGATCATTAAAGCTATAACCCCAAAATAAAGTTAAGGTTTACAACAAAGTAGTTTAATTACATTGATCCCAAAAATAGAGGCCAACAAAGGCCAATATGAATAAAGTGACAAGTTCCCAAAAGAATGGTTAGACACAACCCAAAATGTGTTACGCAACTCAAGCACCCGAATGTCTAGACGACATCATCGGCGTGCCACTCAACTAATTGCTGCGGTTCGCCAACCGCAACCTCGAGCTCCTCCTCGGGGAGGCCAACAACGGGACCTGAGTACCAAAAACAAGGGTCAAACACGACGGTTTGGCAAACGGGTGAAAAGACATAACAATAAGGAAAATACCTTAGAAAACATTTAAACCTGTCAAAACAATAGTTTCATAAAACGAGAGAATCATTTATCCAAATACATATGCAATTTAAAACACGTACGGTATCCAAGGAAACGGGAAACAAGCAAGATGGCAACCACACATAGCTAAGTCCTCTATCACCGAAGTGACATGAGCATATCGGGATGTTGTCTCAGTCACCGAAGTGAGGAGATGCAACATAAGTAACATATACATAATATAATACAATACGGGACGGGACCAAGGTAGCGAACCGGGTATCCGGACAAGACCACGGTAATAACCGGGTAGCGGGATCCAAGACTGCAGCTCGCGGGACGGGAAAGGGTCTCCAAGTCGGTCGATCAAACCGGCAAGGAAAGCCAAGCTTAGTGGTGCCGACTCATAGGTCAATCATGTAAAACAAGTCACGTACAAATCATATGTAATGCACTTTAATAAACGGGCGGGACGGGGTGCTTAAAAGCACTAATTTCATTCTCAAACGGGAAGTGCATGTCGGGGCTAGCAAAAGCTTTAGTTTCAAATTCAATGTTTTCGGGGATGATAAATCACATTTCTTGAAATTCGGGACAAGTATCGGGATTTGATATAAATCAAGTGAGTAAGGACCCCGTATGTCTATTGTGATGATCACTTGGTACTCCTTGAGTTTAGAGACATTCCGGGCTCTTTATGCACCTTAGGGATTCAAACCCTAATCGAGTTTTAATTAAACAAAACATAAAAGGGATGGGATCCTAGGCACAATGTTAATCTAGTAGTACCTTACAACCTACTCATTCATCGAAGGGAAAACGGATTCGCGATATCCAAACAAACCAATTTCGCGTTTAGATAAAAGAAAGGATATCCCGTCGTTCCATACCGTTCAAGATTGAACTAGGTTAAGCACCGATACAACCGGATTAACCGTGAGGAAATGACGGTTCAACCATCCTTAAAAGAAGTCCAACGGGTCCACAAAAGGGTTACTAAGTTACATTCAAGGTCCACCTAAACATAGGGCAAAAGTTCATTTTTCTGCAGGGTTTCCAGTTGGGCCGGTCGACCGCGTACACAGTGGCTCGGTCGACCGGCCATGGGCCAGGTCGACCGGGAGTTGTAACTTTAAATAGATGAATAGTATTTTGGTCAGGCTCCAGAGAGCCTGACCTCTGTGTCGCCGGTCAACCGCGCCCTAGGCCGGTCGACCGCGTGCTCTGCATAACTGAGACTCCCGCAGTTCAGCAGGTTGCCCAACAGGGGGGGCCTGTTCCAGTGTCGCCGGTCGACCGCGCCCCTTGGCCGGTCGACCGCGTGAACTGCGTAACAGAACGCAGGTTCTGTTACAGCAGCTCAGTGGTTCATTCCCATTTTCCTATCTTTTCTACATTCTTTCCAAATCTGATGAGCAATCCAAAACATGGATAAAACAAGCTTTCAAGACTCACAAATATGCATTTATTTCAAATCTAACAAGTCATTAATACCTCAAAACATTAAGTAAAAACATAAATGCATTTCATCCAAACTCATTCAAATGTAAGAAAATGTCAAAACATCCACTTGCCTCTAGTCTTCAATCAATGAAAAACAAGCTCTTAGCACTCTTGCAAGACAAGGATACAAGCTCTACCAAAAACCCCTAAAACAAACCCTAAAATGGGTCAAAACAATGAAGAAGAGGAGAGAGCTTTCAATATTGAAAATGTAGCTTCTCTAAGGCTAGAAGAACACTAATCTAGAAGATTAGGAAGAGATCTTACCAATAGAGGTTCCAAATGAGCAATGCAAGCTAGAAGAAGGTCTTGGAGAGATGGGATTTCTTCAAAAATAGTGTCAATGGAGAGCCCTTGAAGTGGAGAAGAAGATCATGTAATCTTTTGAGATGATGGTGCAAGTTTGGGTGATGCTTGATGATGGAGAAGCAAGAAGAAGAGAAAGGAAACCCTAGGTTCAAGGAAGTTGCTGGAAAAAGAGAAAATGGGGGAAAGAGTTCTCTTATATAAGCTACACAAGTGGGCTCCACCATCTAGTAACCTAGTTGGGCTGAAATAGTGGTTTTCGGGGCTCCGGATGAAATCGACGAAGAAGGAAGAAATGATCGTCGAAATATCTAGTTTCTAAAAAGTTTATGTTTCGCGGTTTTCGGGATTAGCACTAATTTGGTACAGATTTAGTGTAAAAGTACTGTTTTGCCCTTGAAGCTAGAAAAGTCAAGTTTTGGGGTTTCGAACGAGGACGGGATCAACATGAAAGTTGAAAGCAATAACGAGATAAACAAAATGGGATAAAATACAAATCAAGAAAACCAATACAAAACCTCAAGCACACATAAAGCCATAAACAAGGAACCCCCAAAGGGCCCCACTAATACCAAAAGCACTCAAAATCCCCAAAGCTATTTCAAAGCTATTCTAAACCACTAAACCAAACTCCACAAGACAAATCAAGACTAACACGCAACTAACTAAGCACTAATCGGGATCACTCGGGTCGGGGTCTTACATCCTCCACCTCTTAGGATATTTGGTCCTCCAAATAAAACACAAAACTTACCTCCGGTAGGAGATGTGGGTACTTCTTCTGCACTTGGTCTCGCAATTCCCAGGTTGCCTCTTCCGGTCCATGATTCTCCCAAAGTACTTTAACCCACTGAATAGTCCTTGTCCTCAGTTCTTGTTCCTTGGAGTCAATGATCCGAATAGGCTTCTCAACATAGGTAGCATCTTCTCTGATCTCTAACGGCTCATGCTGTAGTACATGTGAAGGGTCGGGGACGTACTTCTTCAACATAGACACATGGAAGACGTTGTGTACACCGGATAGCTCGGGTGGTAAGGCTAACCTATAAGCCACTTCACCAATCTTGCTCACAATGTCATAAGGTTCAATGTATCTCCTTGACAACTTGCCTTTCTGCCCAAATCTCAAGGTTCCTCTAGTAGGTGATACCTTCAAGAAAACCTTGTCCCCTTCCTTGAACTGTAAGTCCCTTCTGTGAGAATCTGCATAACTCTTCTGCCTACTCCGGGCTACTGCCAGACGTGCCTGAATCTGCTTGACCTTGTCACTAGTCTCACTTACAATAGTTGGTCCATGGAAACTACGGGTACCAACCTCTTCCCAACACACAGGTGTCCTACACCTTCTGCCATACAATGCCTCGAAAGGCGCCATCCCAATGCTCGAGTGGTAGCTATTGTTGTACGCAAACTCACACAAAGGTAGAGTCTCGTCCCATTGAGTTTTGAAGTCTAACACACAAGCACGGAGCATATCTTCTAGAGTCTGTATTGTCCTCTCTGACTGACCATCTGTCTGAGGGTGATAAGCTGTACTGAACTGTAGTCTAGTACCCATAGACTCATGCAAGGTCTTCCAAAATCTTGAGACGAATCTGCTGTCTCTATCAGATGTGATGGAAACTGGCTGACCATGTCTGCTGACAATCTCACTAACAAACAACTCTGCCAATGGTAGCATGTGCATCTTCTTCCCAGTCTTCATCGGAATGAAATGAGCTGACTTGGTGAGACGGTCCACAATGACCCAGATAGCATCATTTCCTCTACTAGTCCTCGGTAATCCCGAAATGAAATCCATGGTTATATGCTCCCATTTCCATTCCGGAATATCCAACGGTTGTAACAACCCTGGAGGCTTCTGGTGCTCTGCCTTGATCAACTGACAAATCATACACCGAGACACAAATGCTGCTATCTCTCTCTTCATGTTATTCCACCAAAATCTGCCCTTCAAATTCTGATACATCTTCGTGCTGCCTGGATGCACTGAATACCTCGTACTGTGAGCCTCTGTCATGATATCATTCCTCAAATCTTCAATGCTTGGCACACACAGACGGTCACGGAAGTACAAAACTCCATCTACAATCCAGAAGTCAGGACGATCTGCTATCTGCTCTGAAATCTTGGCCAACTCTGGATCTTGCAACTGACTGCCTTTAATCTTCTGAATGAAGGAAGGCTCTGACACTGACATGTTGGCTAACAAAACACCCTCCTCAAGTGGCTGCAAGTCTATTCTCAACTCCTCAAATTGCTCAAAAATACAAGTGCCACTGAGATTTGCCATGCCCACTGATTTCCTGCTCAAAGCATCTGCAACTACATTTGCCTTCCCTAGATGGTATTTGATTGGGAAATCATAATCCTTGATATACTCCATCCATCTCCTCTGTCTCATGTTCAATTCCTTCTGTGAGAACAGGTACTGTAAGCTGCGGTGATCTGAGTGAACCTCAAATTTCTCTCCATACAGATAATGTCTCCACATCTTCAATGCGAAAACAACCGCTGCTAGCTCAAGATCATGTGTTGCATAGTTTTTCTCATGATCTTTCAACTGACGGGATCCATAAGCTATCACTTTCTTATCCTACATCAACACACAACCAAGTCCAATGTTTGAAGCATCGGTAAAGATAGTGAAACCGCCGCTTCCTGATGGCAAAGTAAGGATCGGTGCTGTGGTTAATCTCTTCTTAAGCTCTTGGAAGCTAATTTCACACTTGTCTGACCACACATATGGCACACTCTTCCTTGTCAATTTCGTCAAAGGTGACGCAATCGACGAAAATCCCTGAACAAACCTCCGATAGTAGCCTGCCAAACCTAGAAAACTCCTGATTTCTGACACATTCTTCGGTCTTTCCCATTGTACCACTGCCTCTATCTTGGATGGGTCTACTGACAAGCCTTCTCTGGAGATAATGTGCCCCAAAAATGCTACTTGCTCAAGCCAAAACTCACACTTATTGAGTTTTGCATACAGCTGGTTCTCTCTCAAAAGCTGCAAGGCTATCCTCAAGTGCTCTTCATGCTCTTCCTTGGTCTTGGAATACACCAAAATGTCATCAATGAACACTACCACAAACTGATCTAGATACTCTGCAAATATCTTGTTCATCAAGGCCATGAACACTGCTGGTGCATTTGTCAATCCAAATGGCATGACCAAAAACTCATAGTGCCCATATCTAGTCCGGAAAGCTGTCTTCAAAACATCTGACTCTCTGACTCTAAGCTGGTGGTAACCAGATCTCAAATCAATCTTCGAAAAGAAGGAAGCACCCTGTAACTGATCAAACAGTTCATCTATCCTTGGCAAAGGATACTTGCTCTTGATGGTCACTTGGTTCAATCTCCGGTAGTCTAGGCACATTCTCATGGAACCATCCTTCTTCTTAACGAACAACACTGGAGCTCCCCATGGCGAAACACTAGGTCTTACAAAACCTTTATCCAACAATTCTTGCAATTGTGTTTTCAATTCTCCCAATTCCGCCGGAGCCATTCTATAAGGTGCAATGGATATAGGAGCAGTCCCTGGTAATAACTCGATAGTGAAATCAATCTCTCTAATGGGTGGTAGACCTGGGATCTCCTCCGGGAAAACATCCGGGAATTCCCAAACAATTGGGATATCCTCCACCCCTTGGGACCGTTTATCCTCCGTGATAAACGCCAAATAGGCCTCACATCCACCCTTCAAAAGTCTATCAGCCTTCAACGCTGAAATAAACCATGTACTAGGATTACTCCTGTCTCCTCGAAACAGTACTCCTGCTGGTGACTCTTCTAAGCTGAAGGTGAGGGTCTTATGGAAACAATCCATTGTAGCATGGTATCTTGCTAACCAGTCCATCCCTAGGATGACATCAAAATCAAACATCTCCAACAAGATGAGATTTGCTGGTAACTCTAACTCTCCTATCATGACTGGACAACTAGGGTAAAAAGTACTACAAACAACTTCTTTACCTATGGGAGTAGCCACAGTCAATAGGAAATCCATATCTCTAGCATGCATATCAATCAACTTTGCAAATCTGGGAGAGGTAAAAGAGTGGGTAGAGCCAGGGTCAAACAAAACCCTAGCTTGGAATCCACAAACAAGGAGTGTACCTTCCACAACATCACCAACTGCCTCTGCATCGGCTCTGTTGATAGCATAGATCTGCCCTCTCTGCTGTTGTCAAACCCCAACCCAGGATTAACCCAATAGTGTTTGCTTAGTGTGTGCTTAGTCTTGATTGGGTTTAGTTATCGTGGGTTAGAATGTGATTAGTTTTAGTCATGGTTTTAGCTTTGGGGAGTTCGAGAACGTTTAGTGTTTACTAGGCTCACTCAGGAAGGCCTGGGTGTACGTGTAAGCGTGGGAAGATTGTGTTTGGTTTGGTGTTAATCGTGATTTTTATCTCATTTGATTGGTTTTATGATTATGTGCAACTTTCGTGTTTAGCCCATTTGTGTTTGAAGCCCAGAAACTCAAGTTTTGGCCAAAAGGGTAAAATAGCCTTTTCACACTCAAATCTGGACACGATTTTCGAGATCCCAAAACCATGTCAAAAATATACTTTTTGGAAACTAGATTTTTCAATGATCGTTTTATCCTTCTTCGTCAACTTCATTTGAGGCCCACAAGACCATGTTTTGACTCATGCAAGATTTGCACCTAAGGGGCCCACTTGCAAGCACTTAAGTCCTTTCCCTTATTCCTTTCCCCATTCCACAACAAAATCTCTGCACTTTTCCTTGACCTAGGGCTGAAAACCATCTTTTTCCCCTCTTCTTCTCTTCATGAATGCAAGAGCTATAAGTCTCCAAATGAAATTCTAAAACCACCATCTTCTTCCTCTCAAGACAAGCTTTCCATCTATACCATTTTCTTGAAGTTTCCTTGTGAGAAAGATCTCCATTTTCTTCTTCATTTCTTGTTTGGGCACCTCTAGGTAAGAGCTTCAACCCATCTCTTTAATGGAGTTTCTTCTATTCCTAAAGATCATGTTTTTCTAACTTGTAGCACCTATTTTGAAATGGGTTGTTTGGTTGTGTTTTTGGGTGAGTTTTTGAATGGATTTCATGGGTCTTTTGTAGTTCTTGGCTTGGACTTTTGATTAGGAGTGCTTGAAGAAGAATCTTGTTTTCTTTGACTAAGGCAAGTGATCTATTTAAGTTGTTGTGCATGTGTGTTCATGGATTTGTTATTTGATACAAATGTCTTGCTTATTTAGGTTTTCATGTTGTATCCTTACATTGGAAAATGCAAGCATGTTTAATAGCTTTCCAAACTTTCAGATTTCATATCTTTTAACCAAGTCTTGCTTTTGTTGAAGTTTGGATTTGTTTTGATAAGAAAGGGTTTCAAGGGTTTTGAAATGGGTTGCTAGGTTAATGACTTTGTTAAGTATGAAATGAATGCCCCAATGTGAGCCTTGATAGCATGTATATTCATGTGTTTAATTTGCTAATTAGGTTGGGAAGATTGTAGAAAAGAAAGGAAAGAAAAGAATGAAAGATGGACCAGTGCATTGCAGAAATCAGAACTGGGTTCTGATTTCCGCAGTTCACACGGTCGACCGGCCAAGGGGCGCGGTCGACCGGGGACACAGGATTTGGTCCCAGTTGGATGACCTGCTGCACGGCGGGAATTACTGTTCCTGCAGTTCACGCAGTCGACCGGCCAGGGGCGCGGTCGACCGGCGACACAGGGTCAGGTTCTCTGGAGCCTGACCAAAACACTATTCACTGAATTTAAGTTACAACTTTGAGTCGACCGGGACTTGGCCGGTCGACCGGGCTCATAGTGTACGCGGTCGACCGGCCAAGGGCCAGGTCGACCGGGCACACTGAAATTTCCCTGTTTAAGCAGATTTTTGCCCATTTGCTTTTTCTTTTAAAATTTGAAAACTAGGCTATATTAAGGACTTTAAATAGACATTGTGTGAATGGAACTCCATGCTATGCACTAACTTCGGGGACACCAATCCTTGTATTTTAAACATAGAGTTCCAATCAACCAATGGTCAATGAATAGCCTAAGTATGTACTTGATAAAATTATCATGTTTTGAGCGTTGATTTAAAACCGCAAGTTACATCGTGTACTCGTTTTGAAATCAAGTTTGCAAGCTCGTTCTAAGATGTGTTTCAAGTATTAAATGGGGATCACTTCTATAAGTTGTGAGCATATATATATGCATTTTGCTAGTCGTGCCTCGTCTTGTCGTGACAAGTGATTTCCCCTTTTATTTTCGATATGTTTGAATCGTGTTTAGCATGTTTTGTGCATTCATGAACTCAAGTGAACACCACAGAGCTTGGACTGCCCTTTCAGTCTGATCCACTGTCTGGGGGTCCTTAAACATGTGAACTAACTGCAGATTAGTAGTGTATTTATTACACATCGTGCGTGTCCGGTTCCGCGGCCGGAAATCCCGTATTTGTGGGAATCGTGTCGTGCTATATTATGTATATTCGTGCTTGTCGTGCATGCTTACTCTTTCCATTATAAATGGTAGAGAAAGGATGGGCTCTTCGTGGATTTACGATTCATGATATATATGTTATGCATTCATGTTAGTTTGTCTTTGATTTAGAAAAGTGTTTCGTAAGTATTGTTTTACGTTCAGTAAAGTATTTCCTCATGTTCTCGATTGAACCTTGTTTTACATGCTTTCACTTAAAATGATTTCTTGCCAAACCGTCGTGTTTGATGCTTGTATGTTGGTGACCAAGTGTAGGAGGCTACCCCCTTGAGGAGGAGTGCCAGGAGGAGGCTGTTGGGCCTACCTTAGCACGTAAGTGGCAACCCGACGACGTCATGTAGACGTTTGGATGGGTCATGAATCTCGATGGATCACTTCTTTGGGATTTTATATACTTTTGGAATTGTATTGGCCTTTGTTGGCCTCTTATTTTGGGAAGTGTAATAACTTAATATACTTTGTTAACTTTACAACTTGAAGTATTATGGGAATGCCTCGTTATGTCTTCATTCTGATATTTTAGTCTTGATGACATTATGTTTATATTATGTCATGACTTGTTAAGATGTGATTTGCCACGCGCTTCCGCATACTTGATCATGTGAGTTGGTTGTTCCATGTGTGTTTGTTTGGAACCCTCACCGCGGGAACCTGTGGGAGGTTTAATCATCTTTCAATAATCTCACTTCACTTTATCATCATCATCTGCCGCGGCCTCCTCGGTTTGGGGTCGCGACAGCTGTGGCCTGTTCTGAACTTGCTGTGGCCTGCCTGCATTCCTATTCTGCTGCGGAGGACGCTGATTCTGATTCGGTCCTTGCTGACGGGCTTGCTGCTGCTGCTGGGGCCTGTACTGCTGCTGTGGGGCTTGCTGCTGAAGAGGTCTAGCCTGGTTCTGCACAACTATGGCATTCTGAGGTTGTGCTGGACGCTGTGCCCCTTGCTGCTGCTGCTGTTGCCTGTTCTGCCTTGGGCAGTCCCTCATCTGGTGAGCCATAGAGCCACATCTAAAGCATGCTCCAGTGATGGTACGACACTGTGCACTCTCATGGTTCTTACCACAATGTGCACACACCAAAGGATTCTGCACATTCTGATCTTGCCTCTGTCTTTTGTGCTGATGATTCCTCTGTTGACTGCCCTGCTGCTGCTGAGGTCCCTTACCCTGGAGTCTAAGGATCTTATGGTGGAAGTTCTCAAATTTATAGGCCCTCTTGACTGCCTCCTCAAAGGTTGCAGGTGGTACAACCCCGGTAGCATCCCTCTCAATGATGGGATTTAGGCCTTCCAAGAACTTGGCAATCTTCTTGTCCACCGTGTCCACTAACTCAGGGGCATATCTGGACAATCTCTCGAATTTGGTGAGGTATTCGAGGACTGACATGTTGCCCTGGACGAGCTGCTGAAATTCTGTTGCCTTCTGCCTCCTGATGTGAGTGGGCACATACTTGTCCCCAAACTGCCTCTTGAAGTTGGTCCATGCCACTGCCTCTGGCATGTGCCTATACTCCTCCCTCACTGTCTTCCACTAGATGTCTGCTGACCCGGTGAAGAGGGATGTAGCAAGCTGGACTCTTTCCCTACCTGTGCATTGAAAGATCTCAAAGATATTCTCCGTGTGCTCCAGCCAGTCCTCTGCAGCTAAGGGATCTTCCGTCCCAAAGAACTCTTTCGGACCCCTCTTCCTGAATTTCTCAAATAATGCATTCGGGTCATGTTCCCGCTGATTTATCACAATAGCAGGCTGAGCTTGCACAGGCTCAGGCCTCCTCTGTAACACTTCTAGCAGCTGCCTCTGCATTTCTTGCATTTCTCTGGCATGATCCTGATCCTTCTTAAGCATTTGCTCTTGCAGTCTGGCCTGATTCTCATTGGCCTGCCTTTGTTGATCTATCATGGCCTGCATCATCTGCTGGAACTGATTGGGCATGGGATTCTCAGGGATGTCCTCTTGGACTGGCCCCGTTTGCTCACTGTTACTAGCTGTAGGGTTGCCATTTACTGGCCTTTTGCGAGGTGGCATGATGCTGCAAAACAATTTGTTAGCACAAGATAATACAATAGGGGTCACACAATGCTCACACGATACTAACTAACGAAAACTCTAACGAATCCTCGCCACGTCCTTAGGATTTCTAGTTTCTTTTAATTGCTTGAAACACGTCTCGCTCTGATACCAATCTGTCACGACCCCGGACCGGGCCACCGGGCCTGATTCGGGATCGGGACTTGTTAATATAATATGATGTATGATTATTGTATGACTATGCATGTATGAATTAAATCCAACTCCAAAACAAAACGTATACGAGTCCATCAAGAAGGATGCCACTCGTACACGCGATTTCCCACAGGTGTCCATGGTGAGGATATCACATCAACATGAATATTTCTTTTATGTGCGGAAGCGTGTAGCAAATCTATATTTCATACATTCATGTCCACGATACAAGATTAAAGCATGTTTCATACTAGTATCAAAATGAGCAATGATCATTAAAGCTATAACCCCAAAATAAAGTTAAGGTTTACAACAAAGTAGTTTAATTACATTGATCCCAAAAATAGAGGCCAACAAAGGCCAATATGAATAAAGTGACAACTTCCCAAAAGAATGGTTAGACACAACCCAAAATGTGTTACGCAACTCAAGCACCCGAATGTCTAGACGACATCATCGGCGTGCCACTCAACTAATTGCTGCGGTTCGCCAACCGCAACCTCGAGCTCCTCCTCGGGGAGGCCAACAACGGGACCTGAGTACCAAAAACAAGGGTCAAACACGACGGTTTGACAAACGGGTGAAAAGACATAACAATAAGGAAAATACCTTAGAAAACATTTAAACTTGTCAAAACAATAGTGTCAAACCCCAACCCAGGATTAACCCAATAGTGTTTGCTTAGTGTGTGCTTAGCCTTGATTTGGGTTTAGTTATCGTGTGTTAAAATGTGATTAGTTTTGGTCGTGGTTATAGCTTTGGGGAGTTCGAGAACGTTTAGTGTTTATTAGGCTCACTCAGGAAGGCCTGGGTGTACGTGCAAGCGTGGGAAGATTGTGTTTGGTTGTGTGTTAATCGTGATTTTCATCTCATTTGATTGGTTTTATGATTATGTGCAAGTTTCATGTTTAGCTCATTTGTGTTTGAAGCCTAGAAACTCAAGTTTTGGCCAAAAGGGGTAAAATAGCCTTTTCACACTCAAATCTGGACACGATTTTCGAGATCCCAAAACTATGTCGAAAATATACTTTTTGGAAACTAGATATTTCAAGGATCGTTTTATCCTTCTTCGTCGACTTCATTTGAGGCCCACAAGACCATGTTTTGACTCATGCAAGATTTGCACTAAAGGGGACCCACTTGCAAGCACTTAAGTCACTTTCCCCTTTCCCTTTCCCCATCTCCACAATAGAATCTCTGCAATTTTTCCTTGCCCTAGATTGAAAGAAAACCCTCTTTTCCCTTCTCCTTCTCTTCATGATTGCAAGAGCTATGAACCTCCAAATGGAATTCTAAGACCATCACCTTCTTCCTCTCATCTCAAGCTTGCTATTGGTACCATTTTCTTGAAGTTTCTTGTTGGAAGAGATCTTCATTTCTTTCTTTGCATTTCGTTTGGGCACCTCTAGGTAAGATCTACAATCCATCTCTTCAATAGAGTTCTTTCTATTCCTAAAGAGCATGTTTTTCTAACCTATAGCACCTATTTCTAAATGGGTTGCTTGGTTGTGTTTTTGGGTGAGTTTTGAATGGATTTTTCATGGGATTTTGTAGTTCTTGGCTTGACCTTTGATTTGGAGTGCTTGAAGAAAGATCTTGTGTTCATTTGGCTAAGGCAAGTGATCTATTTAAGTTGATATGCATATGGGTTCATGGATTTGTGATTTGGTATAAATGTCTTGATTTACTAGGTTTTTCATGTTATGATCTTACTTTAGATAATGCAAGCATGTTTAATAGCTTTCCAAACATTCAGATTTCATATCTTTTAGTCAAGTCTTGCTTTTGTTGAAGTTTGGATTTGTTTTGTTAAGTAAAGGTTTCAAGGATTTTGAAATGGGTTGCTAAGTTTATGCCTTGTTTTAGTATGAAATGAATGCCCAAATGTGAGCCTTGATAGCATGTATATGCATGTATTTAGTTTGCTAATTAGGTTGGAAAGATTGTAGAAAAGAAAGGAATGAAAGAGGACCAGTGCACTGCAGAAATCTGAACTGAGTTCTGATTTCCGCAGTGTGCGCGGTCGACCGGCCAAGGGCGCGGTCGACCGGGGACACTGGATTTTGGTCCCAGTTGGAAGACCTGCTGCACTGCGGGAGTTTCTGTCCCTGCAGTTCACGCGGTCGACCGGCCAAGGGCGCGGTCGACCGGCGACACAGGGTCAGGTTCTCTGGAACCTGACCAAAACACTGTACATTGATTTAAATTTACAACTTTGAGTCGACCGGGACTTGGCCGGTCGACCGGGCTCACAGTGTACGCGGTCGACCGGCCAATGCCGCGGTCGACCGGGCACACTGAATTTTCACTGTTTTAAGCTGAGTTTTGCCCATTTGCTTTTCTTTTAAAAAATTGAAAACTAGGCTATATTAAAGACTTTAAGTGGACATTGTGTGAATGGAACTCTATGCTTTATACTAACTTCGGGGACACCAACCCATGTATTTCAATAAAAGAGTTCCAATCAACCAATGGCCAATGAATAGCCTAAGCTTGTACTTTATAAAAATTATCGTGTTTTGAAAGTGGATTTAAGACCGTAAGCTTGTCGTGTACTCGTTTTGAAGTCAAGTCTTTAAGCTCGTTACAAGATATGTTTCAAGATGTGTTTCAAGTATTTTCAAGATATGTTTCAAGATGTGTTTCAAGTATCAAATGGGGATCACTTCTATAAGTTGTGAGCATATCTATTATGCATTGTGCTAGTCGTGCCTCGTCTTGTCGTGACAAGTGATTTCCCCCTTTATTTTCGATATGTTTGAATCGTGTTTAGCGTGTTTTGTGCATTCATGAACTCAAGTGAACACCACAGAGCTTGGACTGCCCTTTCAGTCTGATCCACTGTCTGGGGGTCCTTAAACATGTGAACTAACTGCAGATTAGTAGTGTATTTATTACACATCGTGCATGTCCGGTTCCGCGGCCGGAAATCCCGTTTTTGTGGGAATCGTGTCGTGCTATATTATGTATATTCGTGCTTGTCGTGCGTGCTTGCTCTTTTCATTTATAAATGATAGAGAAAGGATGGGCTCTATGTGGATTTACTATTCATGATATATATGTATGCATTCATGCTATTTTGTCTTCGATTTAGAAAGTGTTTCGTAAGTATTGTTTTACGTTCAGCAAAGTAATTCTTTATGTTCTTGATTAAACGATGTTTTACATGCTTTCACTTAAAATGATTTCTTGCCAAACCGTTGTGTTTGATGCTTGTATGTTGGTGTCCAGGTGCAGGAGACCCTCCCTTTGAGGAGGAGTGCCAAGAGGAGGCCGTTGGGCCCAACCTAGCCCGTGAGTGGCAACCCGATGACGTCATCTAGACGTTGGGGTGGTGCATGAGTTCCGTTGGATCACTTTTTGGGATTTTGATATACTTTTGGTATTGTATTGGCCTATGTTGGCCTCTTATTTGGGAAGTGTAATAACTTAACTTATTTTGTTAACTTTACAACTTGAATTATGGGAATGCCTTGTTATGTTCATTCTGATATTATGTCTCGATGTCATTATGTTTCCTATTGTGACATGATATGATAAGATGTGATTTGCCACGCACTTCCGCATACTTGATCGTGTGAGTGGGTTGTTCCATGCGTGTTTGTTTGGAACCCTCACCGCGGGAACCTGTGGGAGGTCTTTTAATCTTTCAAAATTTTTAATTAACCGCCGCGGCCTCGGTCTGGGGTCGCAACAAATAGTTTCATAAAACGAGAGAATCATTTATCCAAATACATATGCAATATAAAACACGTACGGTATCCAAGGAAACGGGAAACAAGCAAGATGGCAACCACACATAGCTAAGTCCTCTATCACCGAAGTGACATGAGCATATCAGGATGTTGTCTCAGTCACCGAAGTGAGGAGATGCAACATAAGTAACATATACATAATATAATACAATACGGGACGGGACCCCGGTAGCGAACCGGGTATCGGGACAAGACCACGGTAATAACCAGGTAGCGGGATCCAAGACTGCAACTGGCGGGACGGGAAAGGGTCTCCAAGTCGGTCGATCAAACCGGCAAGGAAAGCCAAGCTTAGTGGTGCCGACTCATAGGTCAATCATGTAAAACAAGTCACGTACAAATCATATGTAATGCACTTTAATAAACGGGCGGGACGGGGTGCTTAAAAGCACTAATTTCATTCTCAAACGGGAAGTGCATGTCGGGGCTAGCAAAAGCTTTAGTTTCAAATTCAATGTTTTCGGGGATGATAAATCACATTTCTTGAAATTCGGGACAAGTATCGGGATTTGATATAAATCAAGTGAGTAAGGACCCCGTATGTCTATTGTGATGATCACTTGGTACTCTTTGAGTTTAGAGACATTCCGGGCTCTTTATACACCTTAGGGATTCAAACCCTAATCGAGTTTTAATTAAACAAAACATAAAAGGGATGGGATCCTAGGCACAATGTTAATCTAGTAGTACCTTACAACCTACTCATTCATCGAAGGGAAAACGGATTCGCGATATCCAAACAAACCAATTTCGCGTTTAGATAAAAGAAAGGATATCACGTCGTTCCGTACCGTTCAAGATTGAACTAGGTTAAGCACCGATACAACCGGATTAACCGTGAGGAAATGACGGTTCAACCATCCTCAAAAGAAGTCCAACGGGTCCACAAAAGGGTTACTAAGTTACATTCAAGGTCCACCTAAACATAGGGCAAAAGTCCATTTTTCTGCAGGGTTTCCAGTTGGGCCGGTCGACCTGGCCCATGGCCGGTCGACCGCGTACACAGTGGCTCGGTCGACCGGCCATGGGCCAGGTCGACCTGGAGTTGTAACTTTAAATAGATGAATAGTATTTTGGTCAGGCTCCAGAGAGCCTGACCTCTGTGTCGCCGGTCGACCGCGCCCTAGGCCGGTCGACCGCGTGCTCTGCATAACTGAGACTCCCGCAGTTCAGCAGGTTGCCCAACAGGGGGGGGCCTGTTCCAGTGTCGCCGGTCGACCGCGCCCCTTGGCCGGTCGACCGCGTGAACTGCGTAACAGAACGCAGGTTCTGTTACAGCAGCTCAGTGGTTCATTCCCATTTTCCTATCTTTTCTACATTCTTTCCAAATCTGATGAGCAATCCAAAACATGGATAAAACAAGCTTTCAAGACTCACAAATATGCATTTATTTCAAATCTAACAAGTCATTAATACCTCAAAACATTAGGTAAAAACATAAATGCATTTCATCCAAACTCATTCAAATGTAAGAAAATGTCAAAACATCCACTTGCCTCTAGTCTTCAATCAATGAAAAACAAGCTCTTAGCACTCTTGCAAGACAAGGATACAAGCTCTACCAAAAACCCCTAAAACAAACCCTAAAATGGGTCAAAACAATGAAGAAGAGGAGAGAGCTTTCAATATTGAAAATGTAGCTTCTCTAAGGCTAGAAGAACACTAATCTAGAAGATTAGGAAGAGATCTTACCAATAGAGGTTCCAAATGAGCAATGCAAGCTAGAAGAAGGTCTTGGAGAGATGGGATTTCTTCAAAAATAGTGTCAATGGAGAGCCCTTGAAGTGGAGAAGAAGATCATGTAATCTTTTGAGATGATGGTGCAAGTTTGGGTGATGCTTGATGATGGAGAAGCAAGAAGAAGAGAAAGGAAACCCTAGGTTCAAGGAAGTTGCTGGAAAAAGAGAAAATGGGGGAAAGAGTTCTCTTATATAAGCTACACAAGTGGGCTCCACCATCTAGTAACCTAGTTGGGCTGAAATAGTGGTTTTCAGGGCTCCGGATGAAATCGACGAAGAAGGAAGAAATGATCCTCGAAATATCTAGTTTCTAAAAAGTTTATGTTTCGCGGTTTTCGGGATTAGCACAATTTGGTACAGATTTAGTGTAAAAGTACTGTTTTGCCCTTGAAGCTAAAAAAGTCAAGTTTCGGGGTTTCGAACGAGGACGGGATCAACATGAAAGTTGAAAGCAATAACGAGATAAACAAAACGGGATAAAATACAAATCAAGAAAACCAATACAAAACCTCAAGCACACATAAAGCCATAAACAAGGAACCCCTAAAGGGCCCCACTAATACCAAAAGCACTCAAAATCCCCAAAGCTATTTCAAAGCTATTCTAAACCACTAAACCAAACTCCACAAGAGAAATCAAGACTAACACGCAACTAACTAAGCACTAATCGGGATCACTCGGGTCGGGGTCTTACAAAGATGCACAAGCTACCACTTACAGAGGCATTCGTTAATGAAATTGTCATTCATCATGGCCAACCAGTTTCCATTACTTCATATAGAGATAGCAGATTCGTCTCGAGGTTTTGGAAAACTTTGCATGAATCCATGGGTATGAAGCTTTAGTTTAGTACAACGTATCACCCGCAGACAGATGGCCAGTCAGAACGGACCATTCAAACATTGGAAGACATGCTTAGGGCTTGTGTGCTTGATTTCAAGACTCAATAGGATGAGAGTTTACCTCTCTGTGAATTTACTTATAACAATAGCTACCACTCGAGCATAGGAATGGCTCCTTTTGAAGCATTATATGGCAGGAGATGCAAAACTCCAGTGTCTTAAGAAGAAGTTGGCGAACGCAGCTTCCGTGGACCGACATTGATTGGTGAGACAAGTGATAAGGTCAAACTCATTCATGAACATTTAAAGATTGCTAGAAGCCAACAGAGAAGCTATGCAGATGTTCGAAGGAAGGACCTTCAATTCCAAGAAGGTGATAAAGTGTTTTTGAAAGTGTCACCGGTTAAAGGAACTTTGAGGTTTGGTCAGAAAGGTAAACTGTCAAAGCGATTCATTGGATCGTATGAGATTTTGAGTCGCATTGGTGACGTAGCAGATAGACTAGCCTTGCCACCGGAACTTTTAGGTGTGCACAATGTCTTTCACGTCTGGATGCTAAAGAAATATGTTTCGGACTCGTCTCATGTGTTACATCATGAGCCGTTGGAGGTTAGAGAAGATGTCACCTATGTTGAGAAACCGGTCAGGGTAATCGATACAAAAGAGCAAGAATTGAGGAACCGAACGATTCATTGGGTAAAAGTGCTTTGGGAAAGCCACAAACCGGAAAAAGCTAGTTGGGAATTGCATGATCAAGTTCAGAAAAAGTACCCTCACTTGCTACCAGAGGTTAGTGTTTATTTGGAGGACCATTGCTCTAAGGGGTGAAGGATGTCAGACCCCGACCTAGGTTTAGTATATTTAATTACTGTTTTAACCGTGATTAGTATTTAAGTGAGATTAGGGGACGATTAGCTTGATTTATAGCTTAGATTTTAGTTTGGTTAGATTTCCATAGCTTTGGGAAATTTTTGAGAGTCGTTGAGTTGAGTTTGACCCGGCCCGGGGTGGCCCGTGTGATTTGTGCTCGTGTGGAAATTTGTGTTTCATTCCAAAAAAAAAAATCAAATTTATACACATTTCTATTTGTTTCGTTACCTTAACAATTTTTATATTTTCTCTGTCCGAATTTGAAACTCAAAAATCGCGTTTTTCGAGAAAAAAGGGGCTAAACTGACTTTTCACACCAAATCTGTGCATGAATTTCAAAATTTGCAAATCATGAGGAAAATATACTTTTTGGAAACTAGATTTTTCGACGATCAATTTTGCTTCTTTCGTCGATCTCATCCGGGACCCATAGATGGTAGTTCCAGCCATTAGAAGAATTGGGGCCATTGGGGCCCACAACCACTTGACTTAAGCTAAGAACCCATGTTGGTTCTCCTTCCCCACTCTTTCATTTCAGATTTCTATTGTGTCAAGAAAGTCTCATTCTCTTCTTCTTCCAGCCACTCTCTCTCATCTTGCATGTCAAAGAAATCAGCCCAAAAAGGAATTTTTTGATCTCATTTTCCTCTTCCTCTCCCATTAAGCTTTCCAGCCATACCATTTGTAAAAGAATTCTGCTGGATTCTTCTTCCTCACCAAACTCTTCTTGTGGATTTTTACACTTTCAGGTAAGACCTGATCTTCTCCTTCTAGCAATGGGTTCTCTAGACCCTAGAGAAGCTTTTTTAACATGCTTCAAAAATCTAGATTTCTTTTGAGATGGTTTTTCCATGGGTTTTTGTAGCTTGGAGTTGTGCTGAGAGAGGAGATTTCTAGGAGGATTTCTAGGACCTGTTTGGAGTAGAGGCAAGTGAATGAAATGTTTGGAATGCATGTGTTTGAATTCTACTTATGTTTTTGTAGTTTTGATTGGAAAAATGTGTTTTCATTTGAATGATCTACTTAGTTGTTTAAAGCTTAATTTTTAGAAGATTTGTAGTGTTTAATTTTTGCTAAACTTCGGACATGATTTTTATTTAGATTAGTATGGAAAATTCTGGTTTTCCTAGGGACTTCTTCATGTGAAATTTCAGCTTAGATTTTGCATCGTCTTATGAATGATTTCTGATTTTTCCATGTCAAATCTGTAAATGGTATTTGATAATTTAACTTAGTGTTGAATGGAAATTGTTGGGACATGAAATAATTTGATTTTTGATGTTGGAGAGTTGTTGGATGTGAAGGAGGGAGAAAAGCATTCAAAAGGATTGGAAAAAAAAAAAAAAAAAAGAAAACCAGCACAATGCAAAAATGCATTCCCAGTGCCCAGGCCAGAAAGCAGGCTCGCTCTAGCGAGCCTTCTCTCTGGGAGGGTCCGCTCGAGCAGACCCAGTCTCTGCCCAATTAAAATTCTGGGCCTGTTTTTACTGATTTTCTTAAATAGTTTGGGCCTGGTTGATGTCCTATTGATTGGTTGGACTTGTTTGCTACCCTATTTGATTTGGATGGGGTGAATACTCTTTTTCTCACTAATGGATGTATCATCAAATCCAAAACTTGCTTGAAAGGGGGAATGAGAAAATTGAAAACACATTTGGTTATGGAAATTAAGGAAGAAACAAGGGGAGATTGTTATTGAATTTCAATGGATATATTCTGAAACTACTAGAGTCCCAATGTTCATTCAAGGTTTCCAAATGCCGGACAACTTCGAAGGCATCAAACTTACGATTATAATCCGACACTTGGGCCTTGAATATTCATTGAAACGGACTTAGTAGGCCGTTCCAACATATAAATTATCTCATTCCAGAATTTTGTAATTCGTATATGTTTTCGTATAAATCAACCTTTCAGGTATACTTTGTGTGGTTTGTTTGTCATAAAACCTTTGGTAAGCCTATGGTTTGTTTGTCTCAAATTCTCAATAAGACTACTCATTCATTTCGTCTTCGTGTGTATATTTATGAATTATGCAGAGTAGTTCTTTTATCGATTTGAATTATGTTCATTTGATTCGAATTATGTTTTATTCGTGTTTTGTTTCGTCGGCACCACTCAGCTTAGGTTACTTTGTCGGGCTGATCACCCGGCTTAGGATCCTCAAAACTTCGCCAACCTGCAGCTTGGATACTTTGTGTGTGTGATATCCGTTCCGCGGCGGATCTTTGTGTGCTACCCACCTTTGTTAGGCCATTTTGTGAGACCCTTCCATTTTTATATGGTAACGGTCGATTGTGAGTGCTCTCATTACTTCGGTAATCGGAGAATCTAGCTAAATGTGGTTTGCCAATATTTTATTCGAATGTCACTGAATTTTGAGTATAATTATTAATCATTTGTTTTCAAGATTTAATTTCTTTAACTTCATCATTATGTTCATCTATTTTCCAAATATATCATTTATAGTCTTTAAATCTGATTTGATATAAACTTATTTACCTAATCTTTTGTTTACTTGCCATACCATCGTGTCTAGTCATTTTGTTTGATGCCAGATTTCGACCCCGTTGCCCATGAGGCGGTAGATCCTCCTATTGGACGCGAGTGGCAGCCCGACAATGTCCTTTAGACATCGGGTTGGGTTATGAGATTCAAATCACATTTTAGGGGTTAAATATGATCATCTTTTGGGAACTTGATACTTTAGCCTTTTTTGGCTTTGTTTTATGGGAATTGTAAACTTTAACTTATCTTTGGTGTTTGTGAACTTAAATCTTTAAGTTTGGGATTTGCTTATGAATATTTCTCCTTCGACATGAGTCTTGTACGGGATTATTATGTTATGGATCTTTATTTATGTTTCCTACACGCTTCCGCATATCTATTCTTTCATATGTGATTTTATTGATACGAACCTTGTGAATCCTCACCGCAGAACCTGTGGGAAACTAGCGCGTGCGGGCAAAATTTTCTGGCTCGTCGTGCCACGGCCCCGAATTAGGGACTTGTTTCGCTCAGTCTCATTCTAGGGGCATGACACATTACTTGCTCTTGGTGATTTATTATTTGCCTCTATCTATGCTTTTCACTATGATTTCCATTGATTTTGAAAATGCATATTGAAGAGTCCTTCTCTCAGTTAGCCTTTGTAACTCATGCTTCTTATCTTGCTAAATCTTATTTTATGCTCATTTATGGATTTTTATGCATGATGGGTTTCTTGTGATTAATGAGATGGATTTGTGGGTGTGATTTTGTGGAATGGTTGATGGTGGAATAAGGGTGGTTTGAGAAGGCCAAGTGACCCACATTTTGTTGTTAGATTGTATGGACTCAATCCATCAGATGATGTAATAAATTGATTAATTTCTTTATTTATCAATAATATCATGCTTTCCTTTCATGAGATGAATGGTGTTTTATTACTTAATGCACATGACCAATATATATGACATAATGGTTCATGAGATGAACTGGGTCCCATTAGTATATTAGATGTGATATATGTGTATGGATGAGATCCACACACGGGAGACATATGTCACAAATCTTTTACTTAAATATCTTCACAACCGGTGATGAGACTGGGCATCTCATCTGATAAGGTTGCAGCACTTTGATCATTATGAGATAATGTGATTTGTCTCAATCATCAGAATGTAAGATTCTGGATCACGGTGCTGATACATTTGATGTATTGAAGGACTATGAGAAGCACCTTATGGAATACTGTCTCGAGTTTAAGGTTTGCTCTCATAATTCCCTAGCAATAGGCTCTCAATCCTGAGACATTGATGAACTCAAGTTTCAATTTATTCATTTGCTTTGAGTCACCAATGAATGAGGCCAACTGTAGGTCAACACCTCGGTGTCTTGGGTACGTGGTAGTAGGATTGTGGGAACATTCAATGGTCAAGATAGAATCTATCTACATTATCCCCTTGTGCCAATTAATGGATTTGTCATTAGTAAGTACGCGCCCATTTCGATTAAGAGTTAATTGGATGGTACTGATAATCATTGTGATTAATTGGGGCTTAAGGATAATAAGATGTTGATTTAAATTGGTGGGACAGTTTTAGTCCAATTGGTCCATGGATATTGATAGAGGGGCCTACTTGTGGTAATCGAGAAGTTTAGGGTCTTCATTGTAATTTATTCCAAGACTGGAGTGCAATTGCATTTATATAGTGGTGTTATTTGCAATTAATTGTGGGCCCGAATTGCACATGAGATCTGGGGTCGCGGTGTCCTAGTTGGATGCAGCTTTCTATGGAATCCCTAGTGGTCCGCACGCTAGCCCAAGTTATTGGAAAGATACTAATCCTACTAGAACTCTAAGGTAAAGGAATTAGAAAGTTACTAATTCTATTTGAAGTGAGACATCTAATAGTGGTAATAGTAAGGTTACTAATTTGTGTGGAAGTAAGACTTCTATTTCAATTAGTACAAGAGGAGGGAAGGAAGTTGCTTAAAGCTATAAAAGGAGAAGCAAGGGGGCTGGGACATACACACTCTTAGAATTCATGCCCAGCCCTCCCTTTTGTGCAAGAGTTGCACATCTCTTCTAGTTCTCTTTTAGTTCTTTGAGTTTCTTGAAGGGTTTTCTCTTGAAGTTTCCACCAGTCTTCTTGAGAAGAGAGATCTGATACGGGACATAGCGTGGAAGACTAAGAGGTCTTGGAGATCCTAAGTTGCTTACAAAGAATGAGTTTCTTCAACTAGCAAGTCTTCTTCTCCATTAGAGCACAACCAGGCTCCAAAGGTATAATCTGATTCTCTACCTGTTGTAGATTATTTTGTTGCATGGTGTTGCTTGTTTTATTGCTGTACATGATAGATGAGTATGAGGGATTGCATCCTGGATATGGTTTATGGCCTTATGAGTACTTGATCCCCGAGTCAAGTGGGTCAAAAGTTTTTGAAATCCTATCCACGAGGCCCACCTATTTCCAACAATTTTGATGTCAAGGAGGGGCTCAAAGGGGTTTGTAGTAGAAAGAAGAAAGGAGCCCAAACTGCACTAAAATGTAGATTCTGAAGGAGTTCCCTCGAGAAAACCCCATCCAGAGGCTTGTTGGCTCGAGCCAACCTTTAGTTTCGCTCGAGCCAACCTGACCTAGGCCAGTTCGCTCGAGCGAACCCCTCCCAAAGAGCTCTTGGCTCGAGCGAACTTCCGGTCCACTAGAGCCAACTGCCTGTCAGGCCTGGGTTTATGTTGGGAGCTTCTAAATGATGCTATAATGCTTGAGGAGGTTTGTTTGGAGCCCCAACGTAATTGTGGGAGCTAGGAAGTGATGTATGAAGCTCGGTTGAGAAAGAAACCCCATCACGAAGGTATATTAAGGACTCTTTGACTTACCGAAGCGTATAGAACACTTGGAATGCCTTGATCTTCAGGAGTGCCAAGCCAAAAACAAAACTTGACATACAATTGTCTTATACGCATCGAACTAAGTTCTTAAATCCTCAATGTATGGTCCAGGGTTTTAAGGAAATCCATTTGTACTCTATTTTGTTCGAATTACATATGTACTCTTTAGTTTTCATGTGACATTACTAGTTCTGCTTCAGAAATACTGAATTATTCAATTTTTAGCATCCTGTTAGCCTGTGTATTCATGACCAGATATTAGTGTGACGCATGTTCTTACAAGCATCCTGTTCAGCTTGTTTGGGTGTTATACACCTATATTTGTCCTGATTTCTTCATGTGACCTATGTGTGCGCATTACTAAGTTTGGACAACCTTGTTGGCCTGATCCACTGACTTGGGGTCCCCATTTAGCTTCTGCCAGCTATAGTCTAGGTTCTGTTCTATTCTGTTACCCGGTTCCGCGGCCATGGTTTTGTCTAGTATACGTATATATGTATATAGTTGGTTCTCGTCACTTCGCATATTTGAGACCAACGCCTTTAGTGTGTTCTCATCACATTAGTGATGGAAGATTTAGTTTCGTGTGGTTGTCATCTTGCCAGTTTCCTGTTCATTGGTACCTTTACATGTTTTATATTGCACGTGTGTTCTCGAATAAATGATGCATCTTAGTTCATGAAAATTATGGTTTAAGCAGGTTTTAATTATTTTTCCAAGGTAACCTTTAAATTACTTTATTGTTTATATCTTTTCACCCACCTGCCAGACCGTCGTGTCTTACCCACTCTTTTGGTACTCGGGTCCAGATTTCTTTGTCCCTGAGGAGGAGCCAGAGGAGGCGGTCAGAGAGCCGCAACGTGTAGGAGAATGGCAGGCTGACGATGTCGTCTAGGCATTTGGTCAAGCTTTGAGATATGAATCATCTTTTGGGAGAGTGACTAACACATTTTGGGATTTTTGGTTGTATTGGCCTTTGTTGGGCTTTATTTTTGGGGAATGTTTAATTTAACTCACCTTATGTATAAACATCTAACTTTACACTTTGGGAATGCCTTATGATCATTGTTCACTCTGACATCATACTTTATATATGTGTTATTAATCTTTTGTTATTGAATGAATTTACAAATTTGGTTTGCTACACGCTTCCGCACCCCGATAGTGAATGATTTGTGTGTTTGTGATATCCTCACCTCGGAAACCTGTGGAAATCAATCACGTGCACAGATGATATTATGTTATTTCTTAATCCGTTTACGTATCCAAGGAAAATAAATAAATGCACAATGCATCATCGTCACCCGATCCCGGATTAGGAGTGCCTTTGCGCACTATCCCGATCCAGGGTCGCGACACATATGTCATAAATCCTATACTTAAATTGATTCACAACCGATGATGAGATTGGACATCTCATCTGATAAAATTGCAGCATTTTGATCACTATGAGATAGCGTGATTTGTCTCGATCATCAGAGTGTGAGACTCTGGATCATTATGCTTGTACGTTGGATGTATTGAAGGATCATGAGAAGCACCTTATGGAATACTGTCTTTAATTTAAGGTCTCCTCTCATAATTCCCTAGCAATAGGTTCTTAATCCTAAGACATTAATGAACTCAAGTTTCTATCTATTCATTTGCTTTAAGTTACCAATGAGTGAGGCCAATTGTAGGTTAACACCTCGATGTCTTAGGTACGTGGTAATAGGACTGTGGGAATGATGGACCCGATTTCTTCCCTCTCTCCCGCTGCCTCCGCCCCGGGTCTTTCGGGGTGCGGCGGAGGGGAGGAGAAGAAAAAGATAAAGGGTTTCAACATCTTTTTTTTTTTGTACGGGTATGCCAATTTCACTTTTCTACTTGGAATTTAGAAACGGTGATCCGAAGATCCACCTTCACAAGTAGAAAGAGGAAATGAAACTTTTTCTAGTTTTCCATTGCACACATATTTTAAGAAAAGAGACAAAAGGGTTTTTTTTTTTGAATGCCGTGAAAGGCGATTTCATTTGTTGCCGTGAAAGGCGATTTTGCCGTAAAAGGCGATTTACAAGTCTCATCCATTATGAAAGACAAGAATTGTGATTTTTGTCTCTAAAAGAAAAATAAAGTACAATAGAAATCAAGAAAAGGAATCTGACTTCTCATTCGATTGTGGGGACACGTTCAGATCGACGGTCGCGAGTCATGTATGGGCTCCTTCGTCGTCCATGCAGATGAGAACACGATGCTTGGATTTTTGGCTCGGCTTTCTAACCTCAGATCTTTAAAGAATAAAGACCAAGATAAGGTCTTATATCCGATAAAAAGCTAAGTAAACGGGCTGAAAAGCCACGTTTTAGCCATGTTGGTAGAAGAAGGGAGGTCCTTGGGGGGGTGGCCCCCCAAGGGTGCTTCAATCACCTTTTGGTGGTCTTTGCAGCGGAGTTACAGGGCTTCTAGATTTTTGTCTTCTTCGGGGGGAAAGCGAGAGCTAGATCCGGATAGCACTAGCCTTCGTTCCCTTTGGAATGTCCTCCTATTTATAGGCCTTTGGTAGCCATTTAGGAGGGTTTATGAGCATTGAATGCATTAATACTCATAATGGGAGGAGTTACAAGTTTTAAAGCATTTGTTTTGTAACTCCTTTTTCCTTGAATCTGATTGGCCGATGGAGAATAATGAGCTTTTAATTGCCTTTAATCCCCATCATGGGAGGAGTTTCATGGCTTTAATGCCATAAATCCTTTGACTTGTAACTCCCATTTGCTTGCTTTTGATTGGGCCGTCCAAAATAATGAGTTAATGACCGCATTAATTTGTCATAAAACGGGTCATTTAACTTCATTAATTGGTCGCCAAGTCGCTCGAAGAGTCGCGGGCCGCGCCGCGTCTTTTGGAATTCTTCTTGCGATGACCGCCGGTGGATCCACATGTTGTTTGATGTCGGATGGCGATGCAATTTTAGACATTGATCAATGTCAACGTGCCGGCAACATCTGTCCTGTCGATTTCACGATCGGGCGGGCAGAAAGTGTGCTTTCTTTGTCGGCCGGTTGGCGAATTCGAGGCATCTAATGATCATCCAATGACTTCGGCGTCGAATCCGTGATGTTTGACGAAGATCGACGGATTTCATGCACGAAAAATCAGATTTTGGAAAAATCACAGGGGCCAATCAACTCGAAACGCGAAAAGGACCCAAAAAAGGGTCTTCCGGCGAAATTTTGGGTCGCCGGAATTCCATTCCATGGTCGCCGGCGACCATTCCATGGTCGCCGGCGACCATGGGCCTTGGGCCCGTTTTTCGGTCGCCGTCCGGTCGCCGTTTCTTCGCCGTTTTTCGATCTTTTTTCATTCTTTTTTCTTCTGATTTTTTCCTGACATTTCCCCTCATTTATTGGCCTGATTCTCTTGAAGAAAACCCGACGAGAAGCCACGCAAATCGGAGCACAAAGTTTCCTATTTTTCTGGAAAGCCGAAGACTTTGTTGTGCGGTTTTGCCGATTTTTTGTCAAGCATTGAAACTAGGCCAAACGATGTCGGAATGACCTGAAATTCGACGTGGAGCTTCTTGAGCATTAGATAGGACCAACCATAGGCTTTGGTTTGAGTTTTGAAGCCTTTTGGGGCCCCGCAAACGCTTGCCTTAATTTTGCCATGAGAGAAATGCCGAGCTTTGACTTGTGGTCAACCGATGTCCGATTGACCTGAAATTTGACAGGGAGCCTCCTGAGTAGTAAGTAAGACCAACCATGGGCTTTAGTTTGAGTTTTGAAGCCTTTTGGGGTCCCGCAAACGCTCGCCTTGATTTCACCTCGAGGAAAATGCCGAGCTTTGAAACTAGGCCGAACGATGTCCGTTTGACCTAAAACTTGACAGGGGACCTATTGGAGTCATTTTGAGATGATCCATTAGCTCCAATTTGGATGCCATGATTCCGGGATGCTCCGTCGCCGGTAGACCTGTTTTTGCTTCCTGAGAGTTGATGAAGGGTCAAACGTCGTCCGTTTGACTTGAAATTTGGCAGGGGGCCTTTTGGAGGTATTTTGAGACGATCCGTAGGCTCTGATCGAAGTTTTAAAGTCTTCGACACTGTCGCTGCCGGGAGCTCCTGCCTGGCTGTCGGAGGAGTGAAGTTAGGCCAAATGATGTCGAAATGGCCCGAAACTTCATGTGTACCCTTCTTTTGGCTGTTTTGAAGGATCTTGTAGTTTTTGTTTGATTCTGACAAGATCTGGTGCTTGAAGTGGCGCCTATTTATGGCAGGATGTGGCTCCATGTAGCTTTTGGTGCTGAAGGGACATATTGACATTTTTGGTGTCAACAAATGCCCCCTCGAGGTACAACGACGAGGTGTGCAGCTCTAGCAGTCGGTGTGCCTCGAAGAGAATTTGAAGGAGATCTTCTTGCTTGACCAAGAGTCTTGAGCATTTTTCTTTTGATGGAGTTGCTTTTTGAGCTTCCAAGGGATTTCGCGGTAATGAGAGGGGTCATGTACCGTCTCAAGGCAAGGATTTTGAAATGACATTTGGATATGGGTTTTTGGTTTTGGGTTTTTCCTTTTAACCTTGTGAACCTAAAGGCTTTATGTGGCACATTAGGCGGTTAAGAAGGTTTTTTTTGGTTTTTGACCTTGTGACCCAACAGGCTGTATGTGGCGAGTTAGGGGGTCGGGATTTTGGTTTTTGGTTTCGGTCTTGTGACCTAACAAGCTGTATGTGGCAAGTTAGGGGACCATGGTTTGGTTTTTGGTCACTCATTGGGACAATTTTGGGTCCATTGGAGTGGTTTGTTTTTTTTGTAGAATGTCAATTTCAAGATTGTGGCTTGATTTGGTGCATGGGGTTGGATGGTTTGGATTTCTTTTGGAAGCTTATGAAGCTCGGAATTTTTGTATGGTCCAATCAACTCAAGAGAGGCATGGAACCATTTTTGTTTGCTCTTGGTAAGAGAAATTTTGACTAAAAGCCACTTTTAGTGCCTAGGTGGTCAAACCTGGCTCATATGGGCTAACCCATGGGACCTTAAGCTTTTAAGAATGGCTTAGATCTCATGTGGTGTCATTTTGTAAAGAATATCTAAAAATATCCCTTTTGTGTAGAGAATATCTAAAAATATCCTTACTTGGAGAGAATCTCTCAAGTTTCCTTGATTTTGGGAGAGATTTTCTCAAAGTATCTTTCTTTGGGAGAAAGTTTCTCAAATTCCCTTTCTTTTTGGAGAGAATTTCTCAAGAATCTCCTCTTTAGGAGAGAATATCTCAAATCTCCCTTTCTTTTAGGAAGTTTGCTAATTTTTAGCACTTACCTCCTTGCTTTTCTCCTCCTTTCCTCTTTTGGTTTGCTTTTTCTATAAAAGCAATGGAGATGGGTTTTCTTTCTCTTGTTGCTTTCTTTTTGCAAAAACCTTCAAGAGTGCTCCAAGAATTTCTCAAGGATCTTCAAGTTCCTTCTTCTTCTTCTCCATGGCTTCAAGTAGGTCTTCTTTTCCCAAGAAAACCCCATGTAGATGTAGAAAAGTTCCTTTTCTTCCTTTTTTTCTTCTTTTCTTTTCTTTTTTCTCTCTCTTTTTTTTTTTCACGTGTTTTCTCTTTTTTTTTTTTTTACGTGTTTTTTTTTTACGTGCTTTTTTCCCTTTTTTTTTTCACGTGCTTTCTTTCTTTTTTTTTTTTGCACGTTCTGCCCCCCCTTTTTTTTGCCTTCTTTTTTTTGAAGAGGTTTTTTTTTTTTTTTTTTTTTTTGCTCACTATGATATGAGGTTTATGCAATTCAAGATGATCATGCATTTTTTTTTCTTTTTTTATTTAAAATGCATCAAGATAAAAGGCTAGAATTTCTAGGTCAAGTCAACATGGATTTTGACTTAGACAAAGTTTGATTGGTTTTGACCAAATTGGGTTGGAATTGGTCAAACTTTTGTCAAAGTTTTCCTAGCATCTAATGCATGATGATTTTATGCATGATTTTTAGTAAATGGAATTGGGAGCATGATGATGCATACCTCGAATTTTCTTGCAAGTCTTGGGATTTTTGGAGCTTGCAGCAATGTTGAGCCCACTTCTCCAGTCTCGCAGAATTTCGAGGAGCTTTGCAAGTTTTGGGATTTTGAGCTCGCAGCAATGTTGAGCTCTTTTCTGATCTTGCGAAGATTTGAGAAGAAAGGCTTGATTTCACAGCAATGTTTGAATTAGAGTCTTCTTCAAGAATCCTTCATTGATTATGAGCTCGCAGCAATGTTGAGCTCATCTTCAAGCTTCCCTTCTTTTTCGGGGTGCCTCCCTTTTCTTCGAAATTGCCCCGGAACCATGCCAAAATTTCGCTAGGATTTTTTTTTAGCAAAATTCTGTCATTTGGTGTTTGATTTCTTCCTTTCTGACTTTTGCAGGTGGTTCTTCCAGAACGAACAAGGGTAAGGGCCTTGTTACTGATGCACCTCGCCGATCTGCCAGATCTTCCAATGCAGCCGTTCAGCAGGCTTGGGAAAAAGTCCGTTATGTGGAGACGAACTTGGAAGAATGCGACTCGCTCAACCGAGATGAGATGAGACAGCGATTGATCGCTCTCAAGGATGAGGAGTTTTATAAAATTATGGCAAGCAATCGTCCTTGGGTTATGGACGATCAGAGCGTTGTGCCCAAGCCTACCTTTTTCTTTGGTGACGCTGTCCCTGATGACTCGTCATTCCAAAGGAGATGCTTTCAGTTCTCTTACACAGCTGATGGTGAGGAGAGAACCATTTCTACCCGATCGACTTTTGATCGCACTATCTCGATCATGAGTCTTTCTCCCACATGCTCTAAGAGAGAAGATCCTCCAAGCTGGGTGAAGAGGACCAATGTGGTCAAGACCGGGATTTTTGTTGGCGGCCCTTCTCGTTATGCAGAGAAGCCGCCTGCCCGTATGGACATGTTGATGCCAGCCAGCGGCTACCAAGGTTCTGATCATCCATCAGTCGATTTGAGACCGGTGGGCCTTGGCATTTTTAGCGGTGACGGCAGTAATTGGGTGAACCCCTTTCGGCTTCGCGGCCGCTTCAGCGCTGACTCGGGCTGGGAGTCATGGACTGATCACATCCTGCAGATTGGTGGCGCCATTCTGAAGGAGGCTGAAGTTTTTGATGCGGTTCGCGCTTTTCGGCAAACCGTCGTTTTCTCCGATGAGGCCTTCATGGCCATGTTGGAGTCTTTCCTTCCTCAAACCAACACCTTCGTTGTAGCGAACGGTGAAATTGGTTTTACTTTGAAGGAGTTGAGCGCTACCACCGGGCTGCCCATCCTCGGCAATCTCTATGAGGAGTTTATGCCTATTGACAGTGTCCTTGAGGAGCAGTCGGAGGAGTTTAGGCTCCTGTACTTTCAGCTCGTCGCCTTCTATGATTTTTTGAAGGAGAAGGAGGGCTCGAAAGTCCGATGCAGTAGTTGGAGGAGTCTCAGCTCTTTGTCTTCCAACTTCTTTGACGGTGGGGATGCTTCTGAGAGTATGTCCCAGGAAGCCAGGGCTAAGAACCCGAAGAAGATCTCCGCTATGCGAGAAAATTTGAGGGATTTTCTTACAAGCACAGACGCCATTTGTCCTAACATTGCGCTGCGGAGAGATCTTGCTGTTTACCTCACTTACTGGCTGGGTGAGGCAGTTTTTGCTGGAGGAGATGGAACGCACATCAGGCCGCACTGTATTTTTCCGGCTTGTCAGATGGCTTTCGGAGAGCAGCTTGCTTTGGTACCTGCTCTTTACTCCTATTTGTGCACCGAACTGCAGGCTGCTGCTTTCTTGGTTCGGCTTGGGCTCCCTATGAATAGGGTATTTTCAGCCCATATTTTCTATTCGTGGTTTGTGTACCACTGTCCTGGCTTCCACTGTTTAGGTGCTGCACAGGATGATGACCCGTTTATGATTCGGTTGGCTAGAGGGAAAGCCGTTTCCGAATCTCTTTTGTCTGCCCGTTTGAGGATCCGACGGTTCAGGGACGTCGAGATGGGGCAGTCTTCAGTCAAGCTTTCTCCCGGTTTGCGGAAGAAGGCTTTTGATTTTGGTATCTCCCGCGATTCCACCAGAGCAGGGTCGGGAAGACACTATTCTTTGACGAACGCAGAGAAGGGATGGCTTTTTTAACATACGTGTTGGTACGATGGTGTACCGTCGACATCTTTTTGTTGACATCCAGCCGTATGTTCCTTCTCGTTTTGCGTTGCAGTTGGGCTTCTCCCAAGGCGTTGTAGGAGCGCCTTCGAGCATGGTGAAGCGTTTTGGGGGTCTTCAGGATGGGAGGAATGCATGGGCTTTTTACAGTGCGGAGGACACTACCGCCATGATTTCCTATCCTGAGCTGCCCACTTTCCGGACTGCTGGCTTCGCGAAATGGTTCGCAGAGAGCTTTTCAGTGTACCGGGGGCTTTCCAAGAAGGAGCTCAATGTCAAGCAATCTTCTGGGAAGGGCCTTGGTAGATCAGACGGCGTCCGGCGAGAGGAGGTTTTGGCCTTCCTTTCTGGAGAGAAGCATAGGATAGGCTTTCTCAAGGACCGGGATGTCGTCGGATTTGGAGCTGTACAAGAGGTACCTGGTGAGGTCTTGAGACAGCTGGAGGAGGAGGAAGCTGAGATCGACGCTTGGAGGCAAGCGGAACGAATGAAGACTTCCATGGGGTCCACTGGCAGGAGCGGACCATCTAGTGAGGACTCTGGTGAGAGGCCTGATTTTGATAGCGGGGCAGGTTTCTTGCAGGTACCGACCCGCAGGAAGCAAGAGGAAGCAGAGGACAGTACGTCATAAGAAGCAGGCGAAGATTCTCCTGACGTGGAAGTCCCT